>JADKLZ010023445.1:6167-22904 GCA_021533235.1 Biomphalaria straminea | reverse complement strand
GCCTCTCGACCACGCTTTTTTGGCAACAGTTGTTTTGGCCAACAGGTATTTGACCTCATTTTGAATCCAAGGGGCGATTTATATTTCTCCAAGGCTGGATCATAATTGGAAATCTTATCTTTCATGTCTGAAAAACTAAAATATTCACTTTTTCATGCGTAGACTGATTAGTGGAATTTATACATTGTGTGATGTTATCGTTGGCTTGTCTTCAGGCCGCACTGGAGTCAACTGTAAATTACTCTGCAGGCGTTTGCGTGTTATTGTCCGGGTGTATTTCGATGCAGTTAACTAGCCAATACTGACACGAAAACAAGTAAACACATCTATTTTCCAAAACAGAACAGACTTGAGGAATGCCGTTGAGTAAAATGAATGTAATATTTATTAATGAAATAGGCCACAGTCAAATGTCGAATAACTACTACTATGATAAACTATGTCTACACCCTACGAGATCCTAGCGCTAACTGATTTTCTAAGTCTCTACCGCAACATATCCCAAACGTCACTAGTCCCGTTCACTATGCGTCTTCTATGGTGCGTCGCTAACTAACTATAATTATGAATTGAGTACATTACAATTGCAATGGCCGCCAAATGAAAGGTTCTTGCATGATACTAATAAAGTTTACACGAATTCGGAATTATTTATATTTACATCAGAAATATTACATAATGGCAATAATTACATAGTGAATACTGATTAAAAATATAACAATGTGATGCCTTTAAATTCTTTTAGTCAACACATTTGTATTCGTTTTTGTTTTCAATTTATGGGCCATGTTTCTTTGAACCCCTTCTCGCCATAGTGGTAATGTCCCTTTTTCAATTCATTTTTAAATGAAGTCAATTTAAACCTATATTTTTAGATTTTGGAATGACTGGATCTAGTACTGATTCAAAGGAAGTTAGGAATACATATAAAACAAATATTCCATTATTTACAGGTCTGTGGTAACTACATCTTTATTACGTCAGACAACATGAAGGATAAAGCTAATGGTCAACTTCTGATTTACAGCAGATATACACTTACTCCCGGTTTCTCTTTACGACAGATAAACGCTATCAATGGTAAATTGTGCTTCTTCCATGTCTTTACTTTACGTCAGTTAAACCCTATCAACGACTACCCGCTTCTTTTAAGTCTTTTCTTAGAAAGATGTATAGTGTAATATTGTGTCATCAGAGGCTGGGTCGGGGCGACATTTTAGTTGGATAACTTGTGACACTTGCGTAACGTTTGGCATTAAGCTTTGTCTGTCAGCTTTGTCACGTAATTTTATGATGTGCGGCAGATACGTGACCTAGTTTTATGACCAGTGGAGGATACGTAACGTCTTGGTTTGATGTGTGGTAGATACGTAACGTAATTTTATGACGTTTGATAAATACGTAAGATGTGTGGCGGATACGTAATGTAATTTTATCATGTGTGCCAGATATGTACCGTAATTGTATGTTTGGTATGGTAGTTTTACAGCGTGGGGCTGTTACATAACTCCTATCTATTTTGTCTAGCCTATCAGTTGTCTTAATGGCAGATGTGCCAAGTGCGCCACACAACTTGCATAAGAGCCACTCACTGATGTACATATATAGCTTTATCTAAGACTGAGTCAATTAATACTTCCTAGGAGTCAAAATAATGTATCGTCCTTGAAATTATAGATTAAAAAAACTCAAGGCGCATCAAAATATTATCTCCATTATTAAGTCATTAAGTCACCCTGAAAGAGTCTAAAAGGGACTACAGAAAGCGAACTGAATGTTCCGCCTTCGATCAGAACTTGAACTAGCAAGAGGACTTTGAAATTCTGCCGATGTTGATTTGGAAGCAGTTTTGATAATCTATGGGAAGCTATACAACGGTCAAGCGGTGGTAAAAACTCATTGTTTCGACATTAATTGAAAACAAAATTCGAAAAAAAAAAACAACTTAAAATCAAGGTTACAAGACAGTTTGTGTGGAAACAAACTCAAAATCGCCGCCCCCCTCCCCACAGGCAGGTTTCAATTTTTTTTTAGAAAGAACATCAGAATGAAATTCTATCAAGACAAATGACAGAGAAGAATGGAGAAAGAAAGTTGACAGATCTTGTGTGGTGACTCAGCGGTCCAGCAGACCAAAGGATATGTGAAAGTAAAGTCGGATGTGAACCTGGCCTAATTGATGTCCTTTAATGAATATCTAATTGATCTAATTGTTTTGTAAAGGGTCAATCTCTTATTCAAATCCTCAAGAAAAAAATATTTCCGTAAAAAATAAAGAAAATTCTTTGGTTAAGAGTGTTATTATCATCTTAGCATTTATCTTCGAGTGTAGGAAATTTATTGGCTATCACGCAAATAGAACTGCCGATAACTAGGCAACAAAACAAAATATCTCAAAGCTAATTTCAAGAAAGGTGAACCAGTAGCCTAGTTTTAATCAAAGCTCATCTCCCAAATGTGACTGACGTCAGAGAGTACAGATTGCGTGCTGGTTAAGCAGTTAGTCATCCCCCCTTTAACCTAACATTTCATTAGACCTTTCTTCTGATCATTGCAACCCTCCTTTCACTTATCCCTTTTTTTTTTTGCCCTGCTAGTTGGAGCCCAACCTGACATGCTGCAGTTAACCAAAGATTGCCAAACGGCTGTCATAGCCGTTGAAGGCGAGCCTCTTGAAACTGGTGAGGATTTTACTGTAAGTACTCGTTGCAATATAGATATAGTGATTTTATTCTTTCTAACTAGTCTGTATTCATTAGGCCTAAGTAAAAACACGCCACTCTCCACGGTCTCTCGCTAATTTTTTAATGGCCTCCCAGCTCTTTCCGGTCCTCTCGGGTTCATCTAGTTATAAATCTAGTACACTGCGTCACCACGTTCTTTTTGGTCTTCCGCTACGTCTTGTGCCCTTAGGCTTCCACACTAGGACCAGTCTAGCTGTTGTTGTGACTAATCCATCTACACTTTAAGATCTACACGTCTCTATTTCTCTGTCCACCCCTCTCCAACAGTTTGGTGTTTTCTATCCATGTGTATATGCATTATTGTACGTGTGTCTAGTTTATTTATTTTGATTGGGTGAATTTCATTTGTAATAATGAGTCCATCAGTCTCATGTCCTTATACAATATAGAATGACTTCCAAGGATTAGAGAACAAACAAATCTGGGAATAAAAATTCACGAATTCAAAACATTATAAAGAAACGTAATAAATCTAATGTTATTGGATCATAAGATTACCCATTCTAAAAATGTGACCATCATTTCTATACAATTTGAATTTTCTACAGGATTATCCTGGTGCCATTACAATTGTCAGGTTTGAGGGAGGCAGACCAGCCGACTCGATACCACCAGAGGTTAAAACTTTGGACTTTAAAAAGTTTGAGAAAAGGTAACTATACACAATGAAGCTAGTGATATATTCTTGCTTACCTGTTATTGAACAATTAATAATAGTGAATTGTTATTCGTAGTTAACTAAATAAATTTCCCAACACGGATAATAAAGATTATTATTATTATTATTATTATGTTATTTTCATTCTCTGGCTCTGCCAGGGTCGCGTTTCGTTAAAGCTAAACAAAATTAATTGTAGTCCCTTTATTACTCCACTGAAGAATTTTCTGGTTATGTGGCAGGCCTGTACCGTCATCTGACAGGCAGTGAGAATGTTCCTAGGAATGTTTAGGGCCTTCCAGCTATCTGTGAGTTCAGTTGTTATTATCCCCTCAGTTGATATAACACTGGGGTATGTTGTTATTTTGGTTAACCTTTATAAACGCTTAATCTACAAGCCTGTTACCTGTTACCTATCCCTTAGTCTGGTGGATCTACAAGCCTAGGTTCCCATATTTTCGTTCTTTTTCGATTTCAGTTTTTCTTAAGTTTTGCGACAGTGGTACAGCCACGACAATAACAATAATAATTGTAATAATACTAATAATAAGTATTATTATAGTAAAAAATATGACGATGTTCATAAAGTCTTATGTCTTGTTGTGTCCCTAAAGCTATGATGACTTACTGGCCCGAAATGTGAAAATGTCGTACAGCAGGACGAGAAAAGGATTCAGCGATGAGTTTGAACCGGAGTACATAACCATAGATGAGGAAAGCAGAAAAGCTTATGTGGTCTTGCAGGTAGGCTTGAAAAGAAAAATGACCAGGCGTGACGGGGTCAACCCCACTGTCCTGGTACTAGAACTTCTAGAAGTACAATTACATATAAACCTCAATGAAAAGACGAACATTGAGAGACGGTGTGGGGTTTTGAAAGTAAGGAAGACTGGGTCTTAAATGTGTGGGCCAAGACAAAGCAACAAAGTTGTTACATAAAAATGCAAAATAGCGACCAGTTAAAAAGACTCCAAAGTATCAATATGGGAGGTGAGTGGAGAGCAGTTGTCTTAGGTACCGATCCTTAATTCTTTAATCGAGCTTCACGAGTAGGGTCTCATGTGGCCAGCACAACAGACCAACCGCCTTTACTCTCACCAGCTAAAGCTAGATAGCCATTAGAGTTTGGTGGACCCGGGGTGCCCTAAAAATCCTCAATCTCAAAATCCCAGTCTTCACTCAACCACCGAAATCCCTTTATATGAAGGAGAACAATGAGCTGCTATTTGGATATTGGTATTTTAGTGTTGAAAATAGACTGCTTATCCGAGTTCAAAGATTAATTAATATCTACTAGGGCTTTGGATATCTGCTACTATGACCTCTTTAATATTTTAAATGGTTAATGTATCTAAAGCTGGGTGAACTGAGAAGTCTCATCAAAAATATTCAACCATCTTAGGACTTAAAGTGATTTTTAGAAATATTTGGTCATTTCCTCGTGTTACTACGGTACATAATTAAAATAAAAAGGATCGTATTCTGACATTCACCTGTCCTTTAGTCCGTTGGACCATCGGGGCACCACACATGATCCGTCCTCCATTCTCGATGTTGTTCTTCCGTCACTTATCCTGTCCATCTCTCCTTTTCCCTGGTACTGTTCCCCACAGACATTTTTTTGGTGATACAGTCTTAACTGACCTGTGGTCAGAATGTCAGCATGGGGCCTAATCACCAATCCTGTTTCGGATTTTCATGTCTTTAATGCGGCCTGTGTATGTGATATCTAGTATCTATCTCTAATAGAAAAATGTTACAGAAGATGTTATAGATGCATGTAAACATTTTTTAAAAAACTTTAATACATAATCTTCCCAGGAGAACAACGCTGTGGTTGAGGTGGATTTGAACTCGTACGAGATCACGCAGATCTACGGCCTAGGCTACAAGCAGTGGGGACATCTGGACGCTAGTAAATCCGATGGAGGTGAGTTAAAGATACTTATCACTCCTTGTAAACTGTTTTAATAATCCCCTTTTTTTGGTCCTCTTATCAATAAGATCTCTTAAAAGAGCCAACCTGGACCTGTTTTATTAAAGGTCAAGTAAGTTCTTTAAAAAACAAGCAAAAAAGAAAAGAAAAAAAGAAGCTTTTCAAAGGAGAATAACTCCACATTTAGAGCCACATGTCTCAACACTTTAAGACTTAGTTCTCCTTTTCGATATCAAACAAAATTAATGAATTCCCACTATTTTATTAACTATTTTGTTCTTGGTTTTTTGTGAGTGTGCATGTTTTCTTCGACAATAAATAACTGTGCAAAGTTTCAACTTTCAAATGTCTTCAGAGTTAACGAGGTTGTCCAGTGGCCAGCACAATGACCAACGTTCTTTACATGACTGGATTCAGGGGCGCCCTATAAAAAAAAATAATTTTAAATACCAGGCTTCACCGGGATTTGAACTCGAGACAGTCGATTTACCACTCAACCACCAAGCCCCGACGTTTGTTCTTAGCCTTACTGTAAACACATTCAGGTGCCAATAACTTTTGATGAGTATGTGACCCGTTTAGTGTCGTAAGGACTGGCCGGTCGTGTAGGATGTGCTTCAGACTGCCATCAAGATTATCCCGAGCTCTAACCCTGCTCGCTACAATCCTCGACCTTCCTAACAGGAGGTTTGTGTTATAGTTTAGAGACATGCACTCTAATGGAACGCCCGAGGCTTATAACACAGAACAAAACAGTCGATCCCTTGTGGTATATACAATGAAGCGTCTTCTTTGAGGACATGTGCAATTAATTACGGTTTGTGTAGGCATGGGTGACATGAGTCTGTTTTAGAATATCTACTAGAAGACTTTCATCTCATTGTTCCTGTTTTGATTCGTTTTTCTTAAAAAGGGGAACGAGGAGAGACGGTTATATCACATAAATCTAGATTCAATCATCACTACATAATAGTTACATTGTAACGCTGGGTTATCTTCCTTTGTATACGAAACAATTGTCACTCTCGTCAATGGAAAATATGACATCTTCAGTCTGTTTACTACATCTACTCTCTAACCTAAAACTATTGTTATCAATTCTTGTCTAAAAACAACTATATACTTTAGCTCTAGATTATCAAATACCAAACACATAAATGTAAGTCTATATTCTATTACTACTGTTTACCATTCAATTCTCAAAAGTGCTAATGATCTATCAGATCGTCATTAGTCATACAAAACCCGAACAAACGAAGACATTTTGTCTTGATGGTTAAAAAATCCCTTTAGTTAACAAAATCATTAATACAAATATTTCTAATCTCAAAGTTGTTGGTGGTCTAGATCTATTACAAATTTAATTACATGACTGATCCAAACTAATTGATACACTTAATATAAACTTTTTTCTTGTTTATTATTAAAAAATATTTTGGTTATTTTTGAATTTATGTAGGTTTTTTTTTTGTTTTGTTATATTTTGTTGTTCTTAATTCAGAGACTGAGAGCCCAAATGACCTGCACACTGACCACTCAGCTGAACAGAAGACGTTTTAAACTTTAATAATGTTGCATTAATCTTTAATGAGTGAAACTTCTCTCACAGGAATCAGCATCAGCTATTGGCCGATCAGATCTTTTTACCAGCCGGACGCCATCAAGTTTCATGTTTGGCGCCAACGCAAACTGGCTTTTACTGCTAATGAGGGTGAATACAGAGTCTACCCTAACGATAGATTTGACGAGAGGCGAATAGGAGTGGCATTTAAAGGTACGCCCTGGGGTAGTTTGATACTTTTAGGTGATAGTGGCGGATAAGGACGCGCAGCCCCACTAGGTGGTTTAATGACACGGGCTATTTTTTTTTTTACAAAGCTTAAAACTAGAGATGTTGGATGATGACAAATCTGCAGCTTCAGAATTGGCTTTACCAGTCACTCCAAACTCTGCGCCGTCTTAAGACGAAACTAAAACCAGTGACTCATCAGGGCGCTTTCATTGTCTTTCGAAACAGAAGGAGCCATATACAGAGGGTGGGGGAGGGGGGTTTTCATCAATAGAGTAAAATCTATAAATAGATTTGATGTTTCCGATGAACAGAATACGAAAGTATTAATACATTTTTTTACAATGCTCAAAATACTATAGGAGCGTTTTGAAACAATGCAGTATAATTTTTTTTAAAGCTTTTCCTTTTGCAAGCCAAAGTAATTGTTATTATTTAGTTAACTACAGTGATCTTTTAATATAGCTCCTCCTTCGTGGTCGAAGCACATTTCTCATTTCCTATGGACTCGAAGATGGCTGTAAAGTCCAATCCTCGCAGCAGTATACGTGGCATGGGTGGGTTAGGTCAGTTATTGATAGGCCTGCTTCTTCTCTCAGCGTTTCGTTGGTTCCGCGCTCTTTCGCCCTGGCCACTCTTCTTGCTTCCAATCTTGAGACTCACAGCATCGAGAGCTAGTGCCTCCCAGCCGTGGAAGTCGATATCGCGTTCCATGAAGGAGCTCTTGAGAGAGTCTTTGAAGCGCTTGCATTGGCCTTCCTGGGAGCGCTTTCCTGGCTCACAACTCCCAGTACAGAAGGCGTTTGGGAAAGGTGTTTGTCTTGCATGCGGAATACATCTGTAATAAAACAGCATTGACAATATTCTTGTTTATTTATTCCAATATTTCTTCTCACGTTTTTATATAGGCATCGCCTCCACCTCTCCATAGTTCTTTCATCTTTCATCTTCACTTATCCCTTAGTCTGTTGGGCAGTATTCTCTGTCTTTTGTCTTGGTTATAACCTCTTTCAATGACAGGCCTGTCCTTTCTTTTATGTTCTCTTCCCATCGCATTCAATGTCTGCCTCCTTTTTTACTTATTTATTGCTTAATGAGATGTTTCTTGAATATAAACTCTAGTTTTAGGAAGGAAAATCTAAACAAAGAGAACATTACTTTAGATCGTCATACATATCAAAATACTTTACAGTTTTATTTTGGCGACCAATAGGTATATTTTTGTTCATGATTTAGTTCATGCAAATATGAAGGTGTTCACGTGAAAGTGTTATTTGTTTTCTAGGTGCTAAGTTCGGACCTAACGTTCCTTTGTTTGTGGTGGACGCACTGAATGATTCCAGAAAACTAGGTATGTATGCATGCACGTGTAGACCACTTTTGAACATAATATATTTTCAAATGAAATAAAAATAAACAAAATATCAAAGCATTAAACTACAATACCATTCTAATTGCATTGTAGGTAACATATGTTTCATTAATATTAAATAAAACTATCTATTATCAGTAAAGTGTAAAAAATTAAATGAAGAGTCTTAGTCTCCCTATCTAAGACTAATGGGCCTCATTCACCAATCGTAAACAACACCATTTAGCCACGTGTTTCTCTATATCTTCTATATCTTCTATACAAAGTACTTCAGCCATCGTAGCTGTCACGTGATACGTATTTTTCATTGTTTTATCAATATTAAAGTTCCCCTGGCAGACCTTGTGGTCTATAGGGCAGATGATGTAAATGTAATCTGATTCTGATGCCCACGGTTAACGAGGTTGTCATGTGGCCAGCACAACGACCAACCGCATTTACTTTTCCCCAACTAATGCCAGAGCTGGGTGGACTCAAGGGTGCCCGAAAATCCCTAAATAAAAATCCCAGTCTTCACCAGGATTCGAACCCGGGACCTCCAGTACGGAAGTCAAGCGCTTTACCGCTCAGCCACCGCGCCCTCTTTTATCAATATTATGACGTGGCTAAATGTGTTTATTTACGATTGGTGAATGAGGTCCATTTAAATTGTCCCTTCAAATTGTTTTCGCAGATTAAATATCAATGCGTGTTGCACAATTCCATTCTAGAGTCGACCGTCTTACCTACGCCAAAACGGTCGAATTACTCACCACGCATTATATATCCGTATCAGAGGCGTAGTGAGAGGGGCCAAGGGGGTCACCCTCAGGGGGGTCATCACACGCAGCCTATATTTCTATGTGATGTTCATAGAAAAAGGGGGGGATTAGCGCCTTTCCTCGGGCGCACGTTTTACTTACTACGCCCCTGATCCGTATACAAATCTTTCTTCTTCTTCATGCTTGTTAACCCAATAAATGTCTTCCCATTTTTTTGTTTGTTCTGGCAGGAGACTTGACTTTTTCTAAAGCGGACGGCTTCATTGACGGAACATATGAGGCTCTCTACATGTTTGGGGGACGCAGCTTCAGCATCTGGGACACGGAGAACAGTTTCCAGCTGCTGTACGACAGTGGCAGTGACTTCGAAGAGAAGATAGCAGTACACTGTCCGCATATGTTCAACTCTAACGGTGATGTCATCGACACTGTGTCAGACCAGATGGTATGGGCTAAGAATAGCTAGTTTTAAATTTACACTTTATTTGTTATTTGTTATTGGGTCCGTCGTAGAATGGATCTATTAAGAAATATGTTTTGTGAATCGGGGAAAACCCTGAAAAAATATATTAGACGTCAAGTCAGAGAAAAGTTGATGAAGATGAGTATGAGCTAAGCAGAGAGGGTTTCAAGTCCGAGTATCACTCTCCTATCTGTATTGCCTTACCAGGCTGGAGAGCTCCATCTGCCAGAAGCTCCAGGTTTCGAAGCGCATTACCTTTAAGTAAGATCCGCTACGCCGGGGCTAGTGTCCAAGCAACATGAACAGGCCAGATGTTGGACTTAGTTGTTGGAGGCTTTTGATATGCATAGCCTTTAGGAGTATTTTATATTCCCCCCCCCCCGGCCGCGACCTTTGAAAATATCTTTACATCGTGCTGTTCTTGTTTACAGAATGATACGGAAATCTTGAGTGTTGGATGATTGAAATCAGTATTGTAGCTGACTTTGTGTTTGTTGATCAAAATCAGTATTGTAGCTGACTGTGTGTGTTTGTTGACAGGGTGTCCAGCCAGAGGGCCTAGCCACACTAGAGATGGACTCTCGCCTCTTTATCTTCATCACCATCGAGAACCCTGGCATGGTGCTCGTGTACAGCTTGGACACTGACGTCACAAGTCCGAAATTTGAGGCCATCTTCTGCGATGGAATACCCAAAGATTCAAGGTCTTTGACTGCCAAGTATCAGGCTCGGGAACTGTATATGGTCCACCCTGAGGATATTAGGTAGGCAAGGTCACCTCAGCTACAGTAGGTCACCACAGTTAGGTCATCACAACTAGGCCACTACAGCTAGGTCATCACAACTAGGCCACTACAGCTAGGTCACCACAACTAGGCCATTACAGCTAGGTCACCACAACTAGGCCACTACAGCTAGGTCACCACAACTAGGCCACTACAGCTAGGTCACCACAACTAGGCCACTACAACTAGGCCACTACAGCTAGGTCACCACAACTAGGCCACTACAGCTAGGTCACCACAACTAGGCCACTACAGCTAGGCCATTACAGCTAGGTCACCACAACTAGGCCAATACAGCTAGGTCACCACAACTACGCCACTACAGCTAGGTCACCACAACTAGGCCACTACAGCTAGGCCTTTGGCTTTGTACATGTTGACCTCTCACTGTTTTTTTTTTCTAAAACAGGATCTTAGGTGAAGGCAACACCATTTCAAAGTCGCCGCTTGTGTTCGTCACCGGCTCTGTCTCCGGCACTGTCTCCGTCCTGAAAGTTGGTTTAGCGGAAAGTGCTGTAAAATTTGATGAGAGCAGAAATCATGCATCTGGTCAGTGGGACGTTTATTAGCACATTTTACAGTTTTTTTTTTTTTTTTAGTTACTAACATGAAAAACACAATTTTGAACCTTTCATCTGCTATAAAAATAACGTTTTAATAAACAAACACTAACCATATTTTCCTAAAAAAAAATGATAACTTACACTATGCACATTAAAAAAAGTGTTTTTTAAAACCAATTTCTCCTATTGAAATCTGATGGTGGTGTATATTTTGTCACAGCAAAACAAAGAAATATTCTACTATTTTAAGGAGTCTTTCCATTGAGCTTCAATTAAAAGAGAGCTAACTATTTTCTATATAAGACAGTGCGCAAAATGTTCATGTTCATGTACATCTAATTATGTATTCAATTCTTAACTTAAATACAAAGAAACATCCGAGTCGAGTGCGGTAATTCCAACCGTGGTAAAAAGAAAATTTGAGTTAAATATAATTTTAAGATTATGTAGTGATATTTTCACCTAAAGATATACATAAGCTGCCCAGTGTCTAGGTGTCACACCTAATGCGCAATATATAAGAGATAGAATTTGTCACGCCCTTGTGCGCTAGCCGAGAGAGGAGAGCTGACCAGGTTATTAGGTCACATTGTGGACCTATATGAGAGAATTGTTTTTAGTTAAATTGAAAAATCTCGAAGAATTTGTTGACATATTGATGTAGAAAAAAAGTAATCAAGGAATATTTAATAAAGTTTAGAAGCTAAAAAAAATTACTAACAATGATGTAAACAATCCAGAAAAGTCTTTGTACGTGCTTTCTAATGGACTTTTAGGGCCGCTGATTTAATTGTTCAGTATTATTACTATTTTAAGATTGATACTTATTGATATCAGTAACTTCACTATGCTTTAAGACTAAGACTAAGACTGCTTTATTGATCCTTTTGTCAGTCAAGTTAATATTCTATTTGTACAAGTGATTTATGTGAACTTGTTCATCACTGGATAACTTGTTTAATTGATTTGAGTTTGAAAGCATTCAACTCAAAGAAAATAGATTCTACTCTGTGTTTCTTGGCGTGTCGAAATACAGACACATAAGCACCTCCGTACTCGCATTTGTCAAGTAATTTAAGGAGACAATACTACTCTCCAAAACAAATCGTGTACTAGAAAAATCGTTGGTGCCTTTTAAAAAAAAATATATCTATGAAGGTTCCACCTTTTTTAAAAAAAGTTTTCCTCCCCACCCATGCAGAGAATGCAAACTTATCGGAGGGATCGTAAAAAATAAAAGAAAGACACGCTTGAGCTTTTAAAAATAACTTTCAATGAGCATCTTGGGAATGTGCGCGGTGCTTCAAACAAAATAAATTCTTATCTTATACTATACAGACGTTAATTAAAAAAAAAAAAGAAGATGATTACGTCCTACGCGTCATGCATGTTAGCCAATTACTTAAATTCTGCCAAGTCATTGGTTTCCCTGGCTGACCAAGGCAGCCCATGCTTTAATAGCACTAGGAAAGAAGGAGCATTTGTACACATTTGTCCTAGAATATGGAACGAGGAATTTGCCTTTATCTTTGTGTCTTTCTGAGTATTTTATTAGATTTTGTCTTTTGTATTTGAAGATCTTGGTTCAGTGTCGATGTAAAATTGCTATTAGAACTGAATATATATTGTTAATTTCATGTTATTTGCCACTGTTGCAGCACCCTTTTTTAACAGGATATCAAAAAAGGGGGCCATCAGTACTCCAACCTTAACAGGATGGTGTTTTTGCATTGTCAAATCATTTCATTGGATTTAGTAGGTCATGGTGGCACCCATCACCACGCCAAGACCAATTTTTCCTTGGGGTTTTCTCCCACGAGGGAATGTCTTACATGATTAATGAACTGCACCAGCTCATTCCTTTTTTAAGATGATGCTTGTTTTGGTTCGCCCCAGATACTTGAAATCCCCGTTCTGGTTCCCCTATCCTCCACCTGGGATATGGGCCCGATGGTAGAAGCGAAACTCCACACACGCTTCATCCTGTTATAGATGGTACTGTTGTAAAATGTTTGACATGTTTCGGACGTTCCTTCAAAGTTGAAGATAATTACTTCCTAGTCCAAAACTCCCGCAGGACGACGGGGGATGGGAGCGGGCAGGGTTTGAACCCGGGACCATCGATAAATCTGAACCACAGTCCAGCGCGCAAACCGCACGACCAGGCAGCCATCCTGCCAGTGTACAGCACTTCGCAGGTTTGCATAACACCGTGAAAGCGAAATTATATTCATTTTCTACTTTTACTGTTTCAGTTATTAGTATACGCTTATTATCTTTTATTTTTGTTAATTTTATCACTCAGGGGGGCATAATCTGTGTGTTATACTTCTCGCTCTTGCTTTATTAGTTGATAATGTCCCTTTGATGCGTGCTTTATGTATTTCTCTCCCACCTGCTCCAACCAATGGTCAAAGTGTTAAGCTGTTCGGGTTGAGCTGATAACAAAACCAAAAAGTTAAACGTTTATTATCGAAACTCTGGAAACTAAATAAGCACCATTTATTGGATGCTTTTTTATCAGTGTCTCTGTATTTACTTTATTTACTGGTCTTTTATTTATTTACGGACGGACAAACCTTTAGTTAATAATAGAACTTCGTTTGAAGTGAAATGTAATAGTGTATCCTGGTGATGATATAATATCCACATTCAACCATTGCACTTTCTTGGATTCTTTGTAAATGTTTATATTTGGTATGCATGTCCCAGGACGGATTCATTAGCTGGCATTCTTACAAAGTGGTGAAACCAGTTGATCATTTCTTGGGACCATGTTTAGCACTTCCCATTGTGCATCCTATTCCAAAAAACTATTGAACGGCTCATTGGTCCTTTGACCTCAAACCTTTGAAAATCACCTCTTCCCCCTCCCCTTTTCACACAATTCGATCACCAATCTATCAATGACAAATTAAATTTTTCAGGTGATACAAATCGGACAGTTTCTTAACATTCGCGGACCATTGGTTGGCAGCAAGGACGAAACAGCGCAGTAGACTAATCAATGGGATAATTTATAGTCAGGAACATCTTAAAATCGTTGTCCTCAAACATAGTAGGATGTACGAGGTAAATATAATACACGATTTGTTTTAAAAAGCAAAAAAAAATATTGCCTCGGTTTCTTTGTGGCAGTCTTCGAAACATCATTTAGCGCTATCTTATCGAAACATGTTTGAAGCGGCAACAAAATTACTAAGTATTTAATCAAAAACAAATGTACGCGCTCTCAACAAAAGATTTACGACTAGAAGAAATTGTTTACGTCACTGCGACAATAATGATGATATAACTGGGATAAAATGCGATATAGTAACTATGGCAACCCGTTCGATTTGTAAATGTCTTTTTTTTTTCTGCGTTTTCTATGATAGGGAGTAGCTAACATTTTGATGATCTAATTCAAATGTTATTAACATTTTGATGTTCTCCTTTAGCAGACACAAATAACAGTTGTCAAAATTTACGCCAGTATGCTTGACCGGCTTTTTTTTTTCACGTTGAGAGCGGCCCAGATGGATCGTCAATCTTACTGGAGCCCGGTTATAATAGTGTTACGACTTTGGAGTGGGCTAAAGAAATTAAGTTAACTCCCCGATTGTCAGGTCGCCGATATCCTTCTCAGATTGCAGAAGCAAAATCCAACTATGATCAATCAATATCCCCGGTAAAAAGAAATAATGTCACAATCTCCAAATCCAATTTCAATATCCCCGATTAACTAACACAATAGAAAACAATCCTCAACCCTCAGTCAAGAAATCCGAAACTCATCACTAAAGTTTCTGAACACATTTATTTACTCACTAGTTAAGGTCATTTACGCTCAAAAGCATAAACAAAAATCACCGTACTTCGCATGTGGAAAAAATGGTCAGTCGGGGGGAACAGGGTTACAACAATAGAAAAGAGAATTCGCATTAAAACTAATATGAGAATATAGCGTGCAACGTTGTGATCTGTTGGTTTGTTAGAAGGTCTCAAGATCTACTATGTCCAAATGTCATCAAAAGACCACAATATGGCAGCGAGAAATTCCAATTTTACAAGATTTTCATAAACGGATCCGGTGTAGAAAGTTTCGAAGTATTGATGAATTATGTATTTTAAAAAAAAACGTTTTGTGCCCTGTTTAGTACTGCAGAATTTAGTTTCTTAACTCTTAGACTTGCAGTGGAGGCTCGGTGGTTAAACGATAAATCTCTTGGCTTCCGACACGAGGGGTCCTAGGTTTAAATCCTGGAGAAGACTGGGTATTTTTAATTTCGTGATATTTAGGGCGCCTCTAAGTCCACCCAGCTCTAATGGGTACCTGAAATTAGTTGGGGAAAAGTAAAGGCGTTGGTCTTTGTGTTGACCACATGACACCGTCATTAAACAGTCGGCCATAGAAACAGATGACCTTTACATCATCTGCAACATAGATCCTCACCTCACCTATCCCTTAGTGATTAGTCTGTTAGACCGTTGGGGCACAAAGCAAAACTTGTCGACCGTCTTTTTCCATTCCTCTCTATCCTTTGCCCTGTTTAGAACCTCTTTCAACGGCAGGCCCGTCCATTCTTTTATGTTGTAATCATCTACTTGTCTGAAGTGACGTCTGTAACACATAAGATAAGTTGTTTAATATAGATCGCAAGGTCTGAAAGGGGCAGTTTTAATTTTTGTAGTTCGTTGAAAACAGTTATCCTTTATTTGAGCCTCCTTGGCATTGTTTTTTATTTTGTCTACTTACATGTATTTCATAATCATTTCCCATCTTGTAATCTCCTTACGTTTCTCTTTAGTTTCTATTACATTTCTCCACATTGCTCTCTCTTCTTTTTCTCTCTAACTGTATTTTCATGCTTTAAAATGTAAAATCGATGTCAAAAATAACAAGATTACAAAGAGAGTTTGTGTGATACACAAACTCAGAGGCGGCCCCCGTCGAAGTCGGATCCCTGTCAGATCCGCCTATTCGCAAGATGTTTCGGATGTTCCTTCTAAGTCCCTGGCTCAATTCCTGTATGCTCCCATCCTTAAACTATCGCAATATTTCTGAAAGAACAGTAAAGGTTAAATCATATTTTCAAAAGCCTTTAGTGTTTTTTGCTAACCGTGACGGACAGACCAACCAACAGATAAAACGCACAAAAATATGCTTGTTTCATTCTAATGGGGGCACTAAACAATTTTTTTTTTTAAAATCAGATTTTTAAAAAAATTTTAGAAATTAGTTTAGAATCAAGTCATTTCCGGGCTTTACGCTAGTACACGAAAGCCGCTGCTAAAAGTTCATTTTAATAAATGTGCGTGATATTAGGATATACAGGGCATTTCTTATAGTAACATTTCCTCCTTTACATTTACGTAATTGTTTTAGAATTGGTGTTTTGTTAATAAAAAATCGCTTGCATAATTAATTTTATAAATTAAACGGTTTGCTTTTAGAAAACTAAAAGTAGCCATTGCAACTTAACTTTTCAAGCCGCATTTAATGGTGAAAAAATATTTTTCGTATCTCTTCTAATTTTGGCGCTCTGAGTCTGACAGACGGACAGACAGACAGAAATTCCTTTTAAAAAATGTTCGTGATATCTACATGCCAAGAGCATTCTAGTAACATTTCCTCCCTTAGATTTACGTAATTGCTTCACAATTGGTGTTTTATTATTAAAAAA
>JADKLZ010023444.1:0-11936 GCA_021533235.1 Biomphalaria straminea | reverse complement strand
CTTTTTTGTTTTAATTTTAGTCTATTCACTTATTCAAAAAAAAAAAATATGAGCTGACATGCCCAAAATATTTTCTCTGCTAATTCATAATTGGCAATTAACATTCATACAGAACTTAGTGGTCTTTATATTGATTATTAATGATATTATGAAGTTTTTATATCATTGAACTTTAATACACAGTATCTGGATATGACAAATTATGAATATTCATTCATAGACTTTGTGGAGAATATTTATTGTTATAAAGTCTCAGCCAGCTAGTCTTATCCCAAAAATTCATAAAGGATCTGTGTCTTCAATTGACACCCCTGCCTCCCCTTATGTGGCTTTTATAAATTAAGCAATAATAAATGCTTTAATTTATGTTCTCAATTATAACACATTGAGATAAAAATTGTAAACTGTGATCAATAATCAGATGCAACCTTCAGACAAACAAATACTACATAGATATTAAACTTGAATGGGCTCTTAATCTTTTAAAACAATTAAAGGTTTGATTTCACAATTATTATTATTATTATTTTTGTGTATAAAATGTTGAGAAGAAAGAATACAGAATAACAATATATATAAATCAATTATCAAACAAAAGAAGGAATCATTGCATAACCTAACATGGTAACTTTGAATTCATTGGAGTCTAATAAATCTTTGTCTATCGCTCCGATAATGGGAGAAAATAGAAATATTTAAGATTTAAGGCAATGAATAATGTAACTTTAAAAAATTTAATGTTAAGTAATACCCCCACAAGATGTATTATACATTTTAAAAATGTTTCAACTGGTGTCAAGTCCTTGGCGTAGATGGCAAGTGCCAACTTCTGAACGTAACCCACCATGAACAGGTTTCAGTTTCAATTGTATTTTATTAGACTTGAAACCTTGTAGGCATGTAGAATTACAAACATTTATATTAAATAATTTATATATACACCCAAAAAATGTATACACACTTTGAACTGTCAGACAATTGATTTCCGTTCTTCAATGCTAAATTTCTGTGAGAAAGATGTTATGTTTCTTCAACAAGTTGCAGCAGTGGCAAGGAAGTAACTGCAACATGGCTGACGTGCGTTTGAGTTTTGAAGAGTGGACGTACGAGCATACCTGGATCACAATGTGCCAGGCTAATGGATAGGACGCAGGTGATTAATCGAGTTTCGTGCACGCTCTCCGAGTCAGAAACCCCATTGATAATAAACATGCTGAGAGCTACTCCCTTAGAGCACGTGAGAGGATGCGAGCAGTGAATCTTAAGGTTGCCTTATCCCCGTACAAGGACAACCCCAATGTCGTACATGCACCAGTATTTTCTCCAACACTTTGTCCCAATCGTCCTTCATGCAAGACCCGACATTCGTGCAGAATGTGGTCAACGGCCCCATCGTCTTCCATGCAATGGCGGCACCTCGTATCAAAGTTCTCTCTCCACCGCCCGAAATACACACATATCGGACAGTGCCCTACACGAAACTGAGCGAGAACCGCTTGCTCTGCTCGACTCAAACGCCCCCATGCATCCTTTCGGTCTAGTCTATTCATTGCTCTGTGAAGCTCACGTCCCTTGTCCGAAGAGTCCCAGCTATCATACCAACTTGCCAACAATTGCTTGTCAGCTAGGGCCCGCACACTAACATAAGTGCACGTTTCATCCTCCTCCTGCTCATTCGCTCTCCAGACCTCTGCATTTCTTGTTATGGGGCACAGGCAAAGATAAGTGTACACTTTGGTACGATGTACGGAATCAGTGTTGACTCGTAATGAGCAAAGTATTGATGCTAAAGGCCACCAGTTTGAACATTACTAACATTAATCCCATTTATTTTTTCCAATTGGACATTGAGCTTTCCATGTCCAGACATTTAGCAATGTAGAACGGGAAACCAATTGTCTATGACAGTTCAAAGTGTGTATCATTTTTTTGATGCACCCTATATATCTACTTCTTTATATTAAATGTGAAACACAGGTTTGGCTATTTAGGCCTTCTTTAGTTTAAGAAGTCTGATTTAGTCCAAATGCAATTTATTTTCCCTTGGGTTTTACCTCCAGATGGGTGTAACCGTGACCCCGTTGACTGTGGTGTAATCCGGTGCGGTCCTCACCCACTAGTGACAACAGGTTTAAAAATGCTATCTTTTGATGTAAACAAAGGGGGGGGGGGGGCACCTTTACATTGACAGAATTTCAAACACAATTTGTTCAACAAAGACTCCACGCCATTTCTCTTGCTCTAGAAATTATGAAACACGTTTTAACAAGAAAAATAGATGTGTCAAGAAAAGAGCACATTTTGATTTCGTATTATCAAATTATCCAGGTGAATTATACTTGGCTTGTCAATTAGTCTTTTTTACTCTTAAACCACTTTTTTACATCCTGTTAATGTCCTCAATTTTTCTTTCTATAAAAAATAATATTTAAATACCGATAGGCCTATAGGTAAAACTGAGTTGTTATTG
Organism: Biomphalaria straminea; assembly: GCA_021533235.1. Classification (NCBI taxonomy): domain Eukaryota; kingdom Metazoa; phylum Mollusca; class Gastropoda; family Planorbidae; genus Biomphalaria; species Biomphalaria straminea. The sequence goes on along the minus strand of JADKLZ010023444.1, from coordinate 9,466 downwards.
CTATAAATTATCCACACACAAGATTGACCACGTCTCTATTAATTCTAGAACTAATGCGCAAAATAAAAAAAAATATGGGAAAGAGCTACACATTTGAAGGCATCTCTCAATACTATAAAATTTATTTCCCTGTCTACATCAAACATTTATTTATTTATTTTGAATAAATTATGTTATGTTAGAGACAAATAATTGTGCTAATTTTCAACTTGATCCGAGAATGGAAGTGGGAGAAATAGAAAAAAAAAGTTCCCCTTTCAGACCTTGCGATCTCTGACCAAAGGTTGAGCAGGGTGTCATATGGCCAGCACAACGAACAACCCGCTTTTACTTTCCCCAACTAAAAAGTCAGGCACCATTAGAGTTTGGTGGACTCAGGGGTGCTCTAAAAATTCCGAAATTCAAAATCCTAGTCTTTACTATGTCTTAGTGGTCACCGGACCGTATCCCACCACAAACAGGCATACACTCACAGCCATGCCCCCCCCCCCCCCTGTATTCCGAAATGACGTCAGACCTGACATAAAAGTCGGAGTGATCACAAGTCTTATCTCCGGTTCATACACTCATGTACGTAGCCTCAACGCTTGTGTGTGTGTGTGACTGTGTGTACCGGTAAGACTAAATGCAAATTGTACAAGATGTATGACATCCTTTTAAAAGGAAGGGTAAGGTTTTTCTCTATAAATTTATTGCCATACATTTAAATAATAGGTCAGTTCCTTCACTTACCCATTAATCTGTTGAACCGTCAATGCACCAATCAAGATCTGTCGACCGTCTTTCTCCATTCCTCTCTGTCTTATGCCTTGGATAGGTATGTCTTTTCTTTTGTCTTCCCATCGCTTTCTCTGCCTGCCACTTCTTTTTCCTGGTACTGTTCCCTGTAGGAAAGTCTTTGCGAGCTCTAAGGACCTCGTGATATGGCCATAGAGTTTAAGTTTGCGTTTTTCTTTTACACACAACTCAAGTAAACTTTTTTTTTTTTTTTTTTTTTTTCAGAAATTGTTCATAGTTCATCTTCTCATTTTGTTTGTCCTATTTTGACGTTGGAGACACGTGATCATTCTCATACATCCTACTCGTGCTTACATCTCACACGAAACGAAATGTTTGAGATTATGATTTTTATGGTCGCGTCTTAAGCAGGGCCGGTCATAGGCCGCTGCAACTTATGCGGCCGCAGTGGGCCCCGCGCGAATTTTAGGTGAACGTTATTAAAATAAACCATTTTAACATAATATTAAAGGGTTTTTGGACTTCTCCTGAAATTGTAAAATCTTCTGAAAACTAATGCAAATCTCTTTAAAAATAGACAAAATTGTCATTTCTGTCATTCAAAATGGAAAAAAAACTATCCTACTAGCAATAAAAAAAAAACTGCCATTGTCAGCTTTCATTTAATAAAAAGGCAATAATAGGCCTAAGGCGACTTTTAACCAAAACAAGAAGTTCAAATCCTTTAATTTAATAATCACTGGCATACAAATGTAGATCTAAATCTATCTCGACCTCTTAAAAAAAAAAGCAATATTTTGCTAGAGGATAGTAAATCTAAAAGGCAGATTTGCTTTTTTTTTCGAAAAACTACTATTTACCGTAGATGGCTCGAAAAGCTAATTTGACAGTGATTTTATACTTAGTAAATTAAGTATGAATAAAATGCAAAGACGAATTTATTTTCTAATACAAATCTTAAATTTTACTTATTATCCTTATCACAACCCAAATTAGGCCCCGCGCAATAGGTTTCGCATAGGGTCCCGCAATCTGTAGGACCGGTCCTGGTCTTAAAGATACTATTAAAGTTCAACATTTCTTCAACACGTAATGCTAAACGTTTTTATGGAAGGTTTGTTGTCATTCGTTAGTCATAAACAATCTGTGGGTGAGGCTTCTGTTTTGTATCATTAACAAACTGTGGGTGAGGCTTCTGTTTTGTATCATAAACAATCTGTGGGTGAGGTTTCTGTTTTGTATCATTAACAAACTGTGGGTGAGGCTTCTGTTTTGTATCATTAACAAACTGTGGGTGAGGCTTCTGTTTTGTATCATTAACAAACTGTGGGTGAGGCTTCTGTTTTGTACCATTAACACAATGCGAGTAAGGCTTCTGTTTTGTATCATTAACAAACTGCGGGTGAAGCTTCTGTATTGTATCATTAACAAACTGTGGATGAGGTTTCTGTTTTGTAGGCCTACCTTTAAGAATTTTCCCAGTTCATACATGACCATCAACCAGGGAGCTGTAGGCTAATATTCATCTTTTATCATTAGAATTTCTATCCTTGTTTGAGATACCAAAAAAAATAAAATTACCATTAGGCCTACTTAATTAACTAATTGGTGATTTTTTTAAAAATATTCTTTTGTTGTTAGATACGAGAAATAATTGTAATTCGACGAAAAGAAAATCGACCACCTGCGGACAATGGTTTGGCTTGCCCTGGATGTGGCAAAATATGTAGATCACAGCTGGGGATGCACAGCCACGGGACACGCGGCCGGTCCTACAGATTGCGGGGCCCTATGCGAAACGAATTGCGTGGGGCCTGTTCTGGGTTGTGATAAGGATAATAAGTGAAAATTAAAATATGTATATAGAAAATAAATTCGTTTTTGCATTTTAAGTACAAAATCACTGTCAAATTAACTTTACGAGCCATCTACAATAGATAGTATATTTTTTTTTATCAAAAAAGATGATTAACATTGCCTTTTAGGTTTACTATCGACTAGCAAAATATCGCATTTGCTGTTTTTTTTTTTTAGCCTAACAGGTCGAGATAGATTTAGATCTATATTTGTATGCCAGTGACTATTAAAGTAACTTAAGAATTCGAACGTTATTGTTTTGGTTAAAATTCGCCTCATTATTACATATTTATTAAATGAAAGCTGAAAATGCTGTTTTTTTTTTATTTTTTTATTGTCAGTAGGATTTGCGTTTTCCAAATTGAATGACGCCCAGAAATGACAATTTTGTCTGTTTTTTCGGGAAATTTGCATTAGTTTTCAAAAGATTTTAATAATTTCAGGAGATTTTTTGATGAATGTTTCGTTTATTTTAAAATTTTGGGAGAATTCCAGAAACCCTTCAATAATAAGTTAAAATTGTTTTAATAATTTACACATAGAATTCGCGCGGGGCCAATGAAAGCGCGGGGCCCACTGCGGCCGCATAGGTTGCAGTGGCCTAAGACCGGCCCTGACGGGACATACTGTATTCCTCAATAATCTTCGGACTCGAAGACAAGCCTTATTACAGAAATAATTGTGCAAAATTTCAACTTGATCCGAGATTGGGTTTCGGGGATATGACGTGTACAAACTTTTTACCAGACAGTGAGTTAATAGATCTATAAGCTTTGTAACATCTGCCTGGTCGTGCGGTTTGCGCGCTGGACTCTCGTTCAGATTTATCGATGCTCCAGGGTTCAAACCCTGCCTGCTCCCATCCCCCGTCGTCCTGCGGGAGGTTTGGACTAGGAAGTAATTATCTTCAGCTCTGAAGGAACATCCGAAACATGTAAAATATTTTACAAAACATTTTACAAACATTTAGGGCAACAGGTTAATGTCGGCACGTTTGTTTTCCGTCTTAGAACTTCCGCTCTCTGTTACCTTGACCCCTGTTGTTTATCTTTTGTTTATATATTTATAGACGTTTCTTTAAAAGAAGCATTGTCCCCATTTCCCGTTGCTGCGAGTCTTTGATTGGTTAATGAGGAGCAGGAAAACAAAAAACAGTGAACAGATGAATGACTTTATTGGATGACCTAGATTTATTTCGTTACTTATATATTAATTACCGGTACTTGGAGTTACACTATTTATAAGGTTAATTTATTCTGATAGACGCAAAGAAGTCTGGGATTTCTTAAAAATGGAAGTATTCAGAAGAAAACAAAACAAAAAAAAAAGGGTTCAGAGAAACTCTCCCCCCCCCCCTGTATGAACCGAATCGTTCTACAAAAGACTAAATGAGATGCACTAATGAGGAGATTGAAGAGATTTTGTGAGAAGTGTTAAATATATTTATATATACTAGCAGTACACACTGACTACGCCCGTTGATTTGTTCTCAGGCTTTATATTGATAATTATGGCAGGAACACCACCTTCTCTCTTTTTTTTTTTAATGCATCAAATGGGCCACATTTTAACGATCGAGCTAACATATTTTTTAACCCGTGAAGTAGTGTATCTGTTGTACCGGTAATGAAATTTTAGGCATGCTCTCTATTTCCTTGTCTGTCTGATTGTCTTCTTATCTTATACAATACAGACGTTACTTCAAAAAAGACGATTACGTCCTACGCGTCATGTATTCAGTCATGCATATTAACAAGCGACTTAAATTCTGCCAAGTCACTGGTTTTCCTGTCTAACTCAGACAATCAATTCCATGCTCTAATGGCACTAGGGAAGAAAGAGCATTTGTACAGATTTGTCCTAGCACATGGGACGAGGAATGTGCCTGTATTTGTTTTCTTTTAACTACGCATCGTAATTACTCCGACATAGACTTTTGACTTGATAGGGAAACACCCGCTTCATTATGCCTACGCTCCTTGACATAACACTATAGATTTGACATACGAATTCAACTTGATTTCAATAGGATAAGTTTAGAAGATCACATTTTGGGTTCCGCTGCCCTTAGTCCCTTCAGTCTTGCCAAGTGTAAAGTAAGAGAAGAAAGGCTATGTTATAGGCTTACATGATGGGATCGGCTTCTTTCGCAGATAGGATAGAACCCTTGATAGGGTCAACATCATCAGCGCTTTAAGTTGACTCAATTTATACAAACACACACACATTCACATATATGCGCCAGTTAGTTAGATGTATAGTTCGTCCATCGTGGTTCGATGATGACCACTTTGTCATCCAGGGGGCTGAGGGCTTTGCACTGGGGTTTTGTGCCTCCTCATGTGGCTGGTGAGACCTATGCGAGCCCGGAATGTTCGGCCGCACTCTTGGCAGGTAATTCCAGCTGGAGCTAGTGTCGTTTGCCTTGCTTTCCTTCTCTGGCGTTTTTCTTTCGCCAGCGTTGTTCTTTTTTCTTCAGCAACCTGTGCGCCGGATCTCACAGCGCGGCGCCATGATACTCTGTCATGTGCCTCTGTCTCCCAGGTGCCTGGGTCAATGTTGAACTCCTTTAGAGAAGTTTTGAGGGTGTCCTTGAAGCGCTTTCTTTGACCACCTTGCGAGCGCTTTCCTTCTCTTAATTGGCCATACATGAGACGTTTTGGGATGCGGTGGTCCTCCATTCTGCATACGTGTCCTGCCCACCGCAGCTGGGACTGCATCAGGTTAGTTACATGTATATTGGAGTTCAACATTTTAAGAGGGAGAGAGAAAGAGAGAGATGGTTACCATTCGTGTGGCTAAATTAGGACATGTCCTCCTTTTTTTTTATTCGTGTCCTCGGTCCTACTCTGACATTGCCCTGTTTTTACTCTGTTGTTTAGCGTAATGTCATATTAATCGAATTTAATCCTTCATATGCCGTCGAGCAGTCCCCCCCACCCCATGACTAAAACGTAAATCTATTTGTCTGTTGGCTTCACAAAATGTACAAGTTGATAGACAAGGACGTAGCAGTTTTCTAGCCTTCAATTTATCCACTTTTAATATTTTTTAAAATGTTCTCTATTGTATGTCCTCATTTTTAAAGTTTTGTCCTCCTTTTAAAAGGTTCATCCTCCTTTCTGTCCTCCTGTACCGGTTTATATCTATGTTTAGGCCTATGTACTTTGGCACAGTGGCGTAGCTAGGTGCTTAGTGCAGCATCTCCTCATGATGCCCCCACCCTCGGATATAGAATAACGAAAATTCATTATTATACGTTAACAAGATATACTATAAATAAATGTTACGAGCTTTCTTGGGGGGCAAGACTATCAATACTTTTATCGAAATCTGTTTTCCACCATTGACCTAGTTAGTGAAAAGCATCAATGATTGGTGTTAATTCTTGATCAACTTAATTAAGCCTGAAAACCTTCGCGCGCATATGGCTACACTCTATTGACAGAAATATGTAAAAATCTGATAATGCTACCTGAAGAGAATCTTGAACGTCATTCTTTTTCTCTCAAAGCAGAATCTGCCATTCAATAGGCATCACGAATATTTAGAAAATATTTAGACAATATTTAGAACTGAATCATTCAGTGGCGTTCTAGCAGATATCTTTTTATTTATTTTTCTAACTCAAGATTTCAAACATGTCGTTGTTTGAGAAGTTTAAAGGCTTCTGAAGAGATTGCCCCAAACAGTTGGCGCTTCTTTCGTTTTTGTCAATGTCGCTGTGAGCAGTGTGAGCACTATCGAGATTGATTTCAATCTGAGGATTCAATGGTTGGGATAACGATAAAATTTATATTTACTTACTGCATCTTGACCATATTGGGTAATTATTTCTTGAACTATCACGTCCAAGGAAGAATAAAACTCAATCCGTAGCTCGTTCTTATGTGTTTATACAAAATCTTCACCTTTTTCGCTTGGCTTCTTTTGGTCAATACGTCTTTAAGTTCTGTACTAACCCTCAGATCACAGTACTTTCTTTCGCTAAGGTAATAATGGCTTTAGTTATTGATGTTTTAAATGTTTTTCATTTAAGTGTGAAGTCTCGAATTGACGATCAGTGTTTTTGAAGGTAGACTTACCCGCCGTTTATTTCAGTTAATTCAGAAGCCAAAAATCCAAAATAAGTGAGAAAATTAAGACTGAAAAGCAACTAATAATCCACCTACTTTAGAGATTATGTCTTTACAATTCTTCTTCAACTCGCTCGTGATACCAATGGAGAGACAGATTCTGCTCTGAGAGAAAATAAATGATATCCAAGATTCTTTTCATTATCAAATTTTTACCTTAAGGACCCTTTGATCCCTGCAATCAACCATTTCTCCGTCTGAGCTAGCACTATGACAGCCAGCTAGACTTATCAATCTTGAGCAACGCCCATAATATTAACAGAGTGGCAGAATAATTAAATTTTTAAATCAAATACAGTAGTTCATGTTTGTTCATGTATGTATAATGTGTGCCGTTTTGAAATTTTGTGATCAGCTTAATGCCCCGTGCGGCCCGCACCACCCGCACATAACTAGCTACGCCACTGCTTTGGCAAGAAGACTGCACTGCAGGCAGCAATATCCTTGCGAGCGCCGATATGGACAGTATAGACCAGTGGTTCCCAAACATTTTTGTCTCGTGGACCCCTTCACATGTTTTCTGGTTTTCCATGGACCCCCTGCTTAAGTTATATTATTTTTTTTTTTGAAAATTCATCAATTTCAAATTACACATTTTGTTTAAATAATTTCCAACCAATGAAATGAGGAGTGAAAAAGTAATTTAAACCCACATTTTAAGTTGAATTTATTTTTTTCAATAAATTTATTAACAAAATTGAAATTTAAACCCATTATGTAATAGTTAATATGAATCGTTAACTATCACTAAACACATTGGAAACATTTTGTTCTTAAAGGTTTGCAAGTTCGGCTTCCATTGCTACGGAGATTATATTTCGTATAGAGATTGTTGTTTTAGTAAAAGGTTTCACAAAGAGCTGTTTTTCGTGGATTTTTTGAGTCATAATAATTTGAAAAAAAAATACATCATTACCAGACAAGTTGACTCGGCCAGCTGTATAGAGAAATATGATATTGTTTGCAGAAATATGTCGTTTGTAAATACTTACATTAAAAGAAAGAAATATTTAGCTATCTAAATTACATCCAAATTATTAATAATTAAAATTAATAAGATATAAATTAAGAGTGCTAAATCAGAAGTTTAGTTTGTGTACATCTACATCTCTACAGATCAATGCTGAAAGATTATTTAAAATCGCTCGTGTGACATATTGTATATATCAGGCTATTAGTTTGTAACCAGTTAGCATGCTGAACTGACTATCTCGACGCCCCCGGGTTATGTATCTGTTTGTTTTACATGTTTCGATTGTTTCTTCAGAGTTAAAGATAGTTTACTTCCTATTTCAAACCTTCCACAGGAGGGGATGGCAGCATGCAGTAATTGAGCCAGGGACCAACGATATATCCGAACAACAGTCTAGTGGGGAGACATCAAGATAAGGCAGGTTTATACCCTGCTCGCCATCCTCCGTCGTCCAGCGAGAAGTTAATTATTTTCAACTTTGAAGGAACATCCGAAACATCTTGCGAATAGGCCAATCTGACAGGGATCCGACTCCGACGGGGGCCGCCTCCTTTGTAATCTTGTTTTTCTTGACTTCTACAAAAAATAGTCCTTCAAAGCTTGACAAACTCTGATGCCTCCTAAATAAAACAACTCATGATGCCTGGACTGACGTTCGGTGGTCACCTTGCCTGCTCGCATCTCCCGTAGGGAGGTTTGGGCTAGGATGTAATTATCTACAGAATCTGAAGGAACACCCAAAAGATTTTTTACAAAACATATTGTGTGACGTTGCAAAGCTCAACAACAACAACAATAACACTGTTCTCTAATGTTTAAATACAAGGATAGAAGGTTCCATCTAAGGCGGTTTCATGGTGTCGTTACATAAAATGTTGTTAAATAAAAGACACACAGGCAATATAAGTTCGACGAGAAAAGAAGAAAATTTTGTAGAAATTAACAGCACTGTCTATTTTATATTTAGATTCAGCCATTAGTTATCTCTATACCAAAGTAAGCTATTTAAATGAGGTATTAAAATTTAAAATATGTTTTTCATTTCAATAATTTCATAAAAATTTAATGCCTAGCTATAATAAAGTATAAACAATGAATATTTTTATGATATAATAGGTGATTCCATTAATGTGAGATTTATATTAAACTCAATTCCTTCTTTTATTATTAATTATTATAGATTTTATATAGCGCTACTTTCATGCGTATAGCATGCTCAGAGCGCTTTGGTCCAATCTCATTTGTGGACCAGAGGGGGGAGGGGGTATCTAGGAGTTGGTTTCCCGTGCTGCCTTTGCGCTCTCAGTAAACACAACTCTGCCCGAGTCGGGTGTCGAACCTCGAGCCCCCTTCTAGGTAGCCAAGCAAGCCAAGCTCAAGCCGCACTTAGCCTCTCGACCACGCTTCTTAAATGAGATCCACTCTCGTGGACCCCCATTTGCATGCCATGGACCCCCAATTCTTATTTTCACTTTCGTGGACCCTTAGAAGTCCTCGTGGACCCCTGGTGGTCCACATGGACCACTTTGGGAATCACTGGTAGGCTTATAGACTCCAGTATAGAGACTAGAGAGACTTCTTATGGTCCGACAGTCACACTTGGCAGGGGGGGGGGGGGGCGAACGTATGCCAGAAGCAGTAGGCTACTTTGGTGAGCTAAAAGGTGGTCGACGTAACATAGGTTCCCGCAGAAACTGTTCAAAGAACAGCTTAGACGTAAACTTGCTTTAACTTATTTTATACATAGAAAGAGAGAGAGAGA
>JADKLZ010023443.1:0-11272 GCA_021533235.1 Biomphalaria straminea | reverse complement strand
CTTTTTTGTTTTAATTTTAGTCTATTCACTTATTCAAAAAAAAAAAAATATGAGCTGACATGCCCAAAATATTTTCTCTGCTAATTCATAATTGGCAATTAACATTCATACAGAACTTAGTGGTCTTTATATTGATTATTAATGATATTATGAAGTTTTTATATCATTGAACTTTAATACACAGTATCTGGATATGACAAATTATGAATATTCATTCATAGACTTTGTGGAGAATATTTATTGTTATAAAGTCTCAGCCAGCTAGTCTTATCCCAAAAATTCATAAAGGATCTGTGTCTTCAATTGACACCCCTGCCTCCCCTTATGTGGCTTTTATAAATTAAGCAATAATAAATGCTTTAATTTATGTTCTCAATTATAACACATTGAGATAAAAATTGTAAACTGTGATCAATAATCAGATGCAACCTTCAGACAAACAAATACTACATAGATATTAAACTTGAATGGGCTCTTAATCTTTTAAAACAATTAAAGGTTTGATTTCACAATTATTATTATTATTATTTTTGTGTATAAAATGTTGAGAAGAAAGAATACAGAATAACAATATATATAAATCAATTATCAAACAAAAGAAGGAATCATTGCATAACCTAACATGGTAACTTTGAATTCATTGGAGTCTAATAAATCTTTGTCTATCGCTCCGATAATGGGAGAAAATAGAAATATTTAAGATTTAAGGCAATGAATAATGTAACTTTAAAAAATTTAATGTTAAGTAATACCCCCACAAGATGTATTATACATTTTAAAAATGTTTCAACTGGTGTCAAGTCCTTGGCGTAGATGGCAAGTGCCAACTTCTGAACGTAACCCACCATGAACAGGTTTCAGTTTCAATTGTATTTTATTAGACTTGAAACCTTGTAGGCATGTAGAATTACAAACATTTATATTAAATAATTTATATATACACCCAAAAAATGTATACACACTTTGAACTGTCAGACAATTGATTTCCGTTCTTCAATGCTAAATTTCTGTGAGAAAGATGTTATGTTTCTTCAACAAGTTGCAGCAGTGGCAAGGAAGTAACTGCAACATGGCTGACGTGCGTTTGAGTTTTGAAGAGTGGACGTACGAGCATACCTGGATCACAATGTGCCAGGCTAATGGATAGGACGCAGGTGATTAATCGAGTTTCGTGCACGCTCTCCGAGTCAGAAACCCCATTGATAATAAACATGCTGAGAGCTACTCCCTTAGAGCACGTGAGAGGATGCGAGCAGTGAATCTTAAGGTTGCCTTATCCCCGTACAAGGACAACCCCAATGTCGTACATGCACCAGTATTTTCTCCAACACTTTGTCCCAATCGTCCTTCATGCAAGACCCGACATTCGTGCAGAATGTGGTCAACGGCCCCATCGTCTTCCATGCAATGGCGGCACCTCGTATCAAAGTTCTCTCTCCACCGCCCGAAATACACACATATCGGACAGTGCCCTACACGAAACTGAGCGAGAACCGCTTGCTCTGCTCGACTCAAACGCCCCCATGCATCCTTTCGGTCTAGTCTATTCATTGCTCTGTGAAGCTCACGTCCCTTGTCCGAAGAGTCCCAGCTATCATACCAACTTGCCAACAATTGCTTGTCAGCTAGGGCCCGCACACTAACATAAGTGCACGTTTCATCCTCCTCCTGCTCATTCGCTCTCCAGACCTCTGCATTTCTTGTTATGGGGCACAGGCAAAGATAAGTGTACACTTTGGTACGATGTACGGAATCAGTGTTGACTCGTAATGAGCAAAGTATTGATGCTAAAGGCCACCAGTTTGAACATTACTAACATTAATCCCATTTATTTTTTCCAATTGGACATTGAGCTTTCCATGTCCAGACATTTAGCAATGTAGAACGGGAAACCAATTGTCTATGACAGTTCAAAGTGTGTATCATTTTTTTGATGCACCCTATATATCTACTTCTTTATATTAAATGTGAAACACAGGTTTGGCTATTTAGGCCTTCTTTAGTTTAAGAAGTCTGATTTAGTCCAAATGCAATTTATTTTCCCTTGGGTTTTACCTCCAGATGGGTGTAACCGTGACCCCGTTGACTGTGGTGTAATCCGGTGCGGTCCTCACCCACTAGTGACAACAGGTTTAAAAATGCTATCTTTTGATGTAAACAAAGGGGGGGGGGGGGCACCTTTACATTGACAGAATTTCAAACACAATTTGTTCAACAAAGACTCCACGCCATTTCTCTTGCTCTAGAAATTATGAAACACGTTTTAACAAGAAAAATAGATGTGTCAAGAAAAGAGCACATTTTGATTTCGTATTATCAAATTATCCAGGTGAATTATACTTGGCTTGTCAATTAGTCTTTTTTACTCTTAAACCACTTTTTTACATCCTGTTAATGTCCTCAATTTTTCTTTCTATAAAAAATAATATTTAAATACCGATAGGCCTATAGGTAAAACTGAGTTGTTATTGCTATAAATTATCCACACACAAGATTGACCACGTCTCTATTAATTCTAGAACTAATGCGCAAAATAAAAAAAAATATGGGAAAGAGCTACACATTTGAAGGCATCTCTCAATACTATAAAATTTATTTCCCTGTCTACATCAAACATTTATTTATTTATTTTGAATAAATTATGTTATGTTAGAGACAAATAATTGTGCTAATTTTCAACTTGATCCGAGAATGGAAGTGGGAGAAATAGAAAAAAAAAGTTCCCCTTTCAGACCTTGCGATCTCTGACCAAAGGTTGAGCAGGGTGTCATATGGCCAGCACAACGAACAACCCGCTTTTACTTTCCCCAACTAAAAAGTCAGGCACCATTAGAGTTTGGTGGACTCAGGGGTGCTCTAAAAATTCCGAAATTCAAAATCCTAGTCTTTACTATGTCTTAGTGGTCACCGGACCGTATCCCACCACAAACAGGCATACACTCACAGCCCTGGGGGCGGCCCCCCCCCTGTATTCCGAAATGACGTCAGACCTGACATAAAAGTCGGAGTGATCACAAGTCTTATCTCCGGTTCATACACTCATGTACGTAGCCTCAACGCTTGTGTGTGTGTGTGACTGTGTGTACCGGTAAGACTAAATGCAAATTGTACAAGATGTATGACATCCTTTTAAAAGGAAGGGTAAGGTTTTTCTCTATAAATTTATTGCCATACATTTAAATAATAGGTCAGTTCCTTCACTTACCCATTAATCTGTTGAACCGTCAATGCACCAATCAAGATCTGTCGACCGTCTTTCTCCATTCCTCTCTGTCTTATGCCTTGGATAGGTATGTCTTTTCTTTTGTCTTCCCATCGCTTTCTCTGCCTGCCACTTCTTTTTCCTGGTACTGTTCCCTGTAGGAAAGTCTTTGCGAGCTCTAAGGACCTCGTGATATGGCCATAGAGTTTAAGTTTGCGTTTTTCTTTTACACACAACTCAAGTAAACTTTTTTTTTTTTTTTTTTTTTTTCAGAAATTGTTCATAGTTCATCTTCTCATTTTGTTTGTCCTATTTTGACGTTGGAGACACGTGATCATTCTCATACATCCTACTCGTGCTTACATCTCACACGAAACGAAATGTTTGAGATTATGATTTTTATGGTCGCGTCTTAAGCAGGGCCGGTCATAGGCCGCTGCAACTTATGCGGCCGCAGTGGGCCCCGCGCGAATTTTAGGTGAACGTTATTAAAATAAACCATTTTAACATAATATTAAAGGGTTTTTGGACTTCTCCTGAAATTGTAAAATCTTCTGAAAACTAATGCAAATCTCTTTAAAAATAGACAAAATTGTCATTTCTGTCATTCAAAATGGAAAAAAAACTATCCTACTAGCAATAAAAAAAAAACTGCCATTGTCAGCTTTCATTTAATAAAAAGGCAATAATAGGCCTAAGGCGACTTTTAACCAAAACAAGAAGTTCAAATCCTTTAATTTAATAATCACTGGCATACAAATGTAGATCTAAATCTATCTCGACCTCTTAAAAAAAAAAGCAATATTTTGCTAGAGGATAGTAAATCTAAAAGGCAGATTTGCTTTTTTTTTCGAAAAACTACTATTTACCGTAGATGGCTCGAAAAGCTAATTTGACAGTGATTTTATACTTAGTAAATTAAGTATGAATAAAATGCAAAGACGAATTTATTTTCTAATACAAATCTTAAATTTTACTTATTATCCTTATCACAACCCAAATTAGGCCCCGCGCAATAGGTTTCGCATAGGGTCCCGCAATCTGTAGGACCGGTCCTGGTCTTAAAGATACTATTAAAGTTCAACATTTCTTCAACACGTAATGCTAAACGTTTTTATGGAAGGTTTGTTGTCATTCGTTAGTCATAAACAATCTGTGGGTGAGGCTTCTGTTTTGTATCATTAACAAACTGTGGGTGAGGCTTCTGTTTTGTATCATAAACAATCTGTGGGTGAGGTTTCTGTTTTGTATCATTAACAAACTGTGGGTGAGGCTTCTGTTTTGTATCATTAACAAACTGTGGGTGAGGCTTCTGTTTTGTATCATTAACAAACTGTGGGTGAGGCTTCTGTTTTGTACCATTAACACAATGCGAGTAAGGCTTCTGTTTTGTATCATTAACAAACTGCGGGTGAAGCTTCTGTATTGTATCATTAACAAACTGTGGATGAGGTTTCTGTTTTGTAGGCCTACCTTTAAGAATTTTCCCAGTTCATACATGACCATCAACCAGGGAGCTGTAGGCTAATATTCATCTTTTATCATTAGAATTTCTATCCTTGTTTGAGATACCAAAAAAAATAAAATTACCATTAGGCCTACTTAATTAACTAATTGGTGATTTTTTTAAAAATATTCTTTTGTTGTTAGATACGAGAAATAATTGTAATTCGACGAAAAGAAAATCGACCACCTGCGGACAATGGTTTGGCTTGCCCTGGATGTGGCAAAATATGTAGATCACAGCTGGGGATGCACAGCCACGGGACACGCGGCCGGTCCTACAGATTGCGGGGCCCTATGCGAAACGAATTGCGTGGGGCCTGTTCTGGGTTGTGATAAGGATAATAAGTGAAAATTAAAATATGTATATAGAAAATAAATTCGTTTTTGCATTTTAAGTACAAAATCACTGTCAAATTAACTTTACGAGCCATCTACAATAGATAGTATATTTTTTTTTATCAAAAAAGATGATTAACATTGCCTTTTAGGTTTACTATCGACTAGCAAAATATCGCATTTGCTGTTTTTTTTTTTTAGCCTAACAGGTCGAGATAGATTTAGATCTATATTTGTATGCCAGTGACTATTAAAGTAACTTAAGAATTCGAACGTTATTGTTTTGGTTAAAATTCGCCTCATTATTACATATTTATTAAATGAAAGCTGAAAATGCTGTTTTTTTTTTATTTTTTTATTGTCAGTAGGATTTGCGTTTTCCAAATTGAATGACGCCCAGAAATGACAATTTTGTCTGTTTTTTCGGGAAATTTGCATTAGTTTTCAAAAGATTTTAATAATTTCAGGAGATTTTTTGATGAATGTTTCGTTTATTTTAAAATTTTGGGAGAATTCCAGAAACCCTTCAATAATAAGTTAAAATTGTTTTAATAATTTACACATAGAATTCGCGCGGGGCCAATGAAAGCGCGGGGCCCACTGCGGCCGCATAGGTTGCAGTGGCCTAAGACCGGCCCTGACGGGACATACTGTATTCCTCAATAATCTTCGGACTCGAAGACAAGCCTTATTACAGAAATAATTGTGCAAAATTTCAACTTGATCCGAGATTGGGTTTCGGGGATATGACGTGTACAAACTTTTTACCAGACAGTGAGTTAATAGATCTATAAGCTTTGTAACATCTGCCTGGTCGTGCGGTTTGCGCGCTGGACTCTCGTTCAGATTTATCGATGCTCCAGGGTTCAAACCCTGCCTGCTCCCATCCCCCGTCGTCCTGCGGGAGGTTTGGACTAGGAAGTAATTATCTTCAGCTCTGAAGGAACATCCGAAACATGTAAAATATTTTACAAAACATTTTACAAACATTTAGGGCAACAGGTTAATGTCGGCACGTTTGTTTTCCGTCTTAGAACTTCCGCTCTCTGTTACCTTGACCCCTGTTGTTTATCTTTTGTTTATATATTTATAGACGTTTCTTTAAAAGAAGCATTGTCCCCATTTCCCGTTGCTGCGAGTCTTTGATTGGTTAATGAGGAGCAGGAAAACAAAAAACAGTGAACAGATGAATGACTTTATTGGATGACCTAGATTTATTTCGTTACTTATATATTAATTACCGGTACTTGGAGTTACACTATTTATAAGGTTAATTTATTCTGATAGACGCAAAGAAGTCTGGGATTTCTTAAAAATGGAAGTATTCAGAAGAAAACAAAACAAAAAAAAAAGGGTTCAGAGAAACTCTCCCCCCCCCCCTGTATGAACCGAATCGTTCTACAAAAGACTAAATGAGATGCACTAATGAGGAGATTGAAGAGATTTTGTGAGAAGTGTTAAATATATTTATATATACTAGCAGTACACACTGACTACGCCCGTTGATTTGTTCTCAGGCTTTATATTGATAATTATGGCAGGAACACCACCTTCTCTCTTTTTTTTTTTAATGCATCAAATGGGCCACATTTTAACGATCGAGCTAACATATTTTTTAACCCGTGAAGTAGTTTATCTGTTTTACCGGTAATGAAATTTTAGGCATGCTCTCTATTTCCTTGTCTGTCTGATTGTCTTCTTATCTTATACAATACAGACGTTACTTCAAAAAAGAAGATGATTACGTCCTACGCGTCATGTATTCAGTCATGCATATTAACAAGCGACTTAAATTCTGCCAAGTCACTGGTTTTCCTGGCTAACTCAGACAATCCATTCCATGCTCTAATGGCACTAGGGAAGAAAGAGCATTTGTACAGATTTGTCCTAGCACATGGGACGAGGAATGTGCCTATATTTGTTTTCTTTTAACTACGCATCGTAATTACTCCGACATAGATTTTTGACTTGATAGGGAAACACCCGCTTCATTATGCCTACGCTCCTTGACATAACACTATAGATTTGACATACGAATTCAACTTGATTTCAATAGGATAAGTTTAGAAGATCACATTTTGGGTTCCGCTGCCCTTAGTCCCTTCAGTCTTGCCAAGTGTAAAGTAAGAGAAGAAAGGCTATGTTATAGGCTTACATGATGGGATCGGCTTCTTTCGCAGATAGGATAGAACCCTTGATAGGGTCAACATCATCAGCGCTTTAAGTTGACTCAATTTATACAAACACACACACATTCACATATGTGCGCCAGTTAGTTAGATGTATATAGGAGTTCAAAATTCTAAGAGGGAGAGAGAAAGAGAGAGATGGTTACCATTCGTGTGGCTAAATTAGGACATGTCCTCCTTTTTTTTTATTCGTGTCCTCGGTCCTACACTCTGACATTGCCCTGTTTTTACTCTGTTGTTTAGCGTAATGTCATATTAATCGAATTTAATCCTTCATATGCCGTCGAGCAGTCCCCCCCACCCCATGACTAAAACGTAAATCTATTTGTCTGTTGGCTTCACAAAATGTACAAGTTGATAGACAAGGACGTAGCAGTTTTCTAGCCTTCAATTTATCCACTTTTAATATTTTTTAAAAATGTTCTCTATTGTATGTCCTCATTTTTAAAGTTTTGTCCTCCTTTTAAAAGGTTCATCCTCCTTTCTGTCCTCCTGTACCGGTTTATATCTATGTTTAGGCCTTTATACTTTGGCACAGTGGCGTAGCTAGGTGCCTAGTGCAGCATCTCCTCATGATGCCCCCACCCTCGGATATAAAATAACGAAAATTCGTTATAATACATTAACAAGATATACTATAAATAAATGTTACGAGCTTTCTTGGTGGCAAAACTATCAATACTTTTATCGAAATCTTTTTTCCACCATTGGCCTAGTTAGTGAAAAGCATCAATGATTGGTGTTAATTCTTGATCAACTTAATTAAGCCTGAAAACCTTCTCGTGCATATGGCTACACTCTATTGACAGAAATATGTAAAAATCTGATAATGCTACCTGAAGAGAATCTTGAACATCATTCTTTTTCTCTCAAAGCAGAATCTGCCATTCAATAGGCATCACGAATATTTAGAAAATATTTAGTCAATATTTAGAACTGAATCATGCAGTGGCGTTCCAGCAGATATCTTTTTATTTATTTTTCTAACTCAAGATTTCAAACATGTCGTTGTTTGAGAAGTTTAAAAGGCTTCTGAAGAGATTGAAGAGAGTTGACGCTTCTTTCGTTTTTGTCAATGTCGCTGTGAGCAGTGTGAGCACTATCGAGATTGATTTCAATCTGAGGATTCAATGGTTGGGATAAAGATAAAATTCATATTTACTTACTACATCTTGACCATATTGGGTAATTATTTCTAGAACTATCACGTCCAAGGAAGAATAAAACTCAATCCGTAGCTCGTTCTTATGTGTTTATACAAAATCTTCACCTTTTTCGCTTGGCTTCTTTTGGTCAATACGTCTTTAAGTTCTGTACTAACCCCCAGATCATGGTACTTACTTTCGCTAAGGTAAGAATGGCTTTAGGTATCGATGTTTTTAATGTTTTCCATTTAAGTGTGAAGTCTCGAATTGACGATCAGTGTTTTTGAAGGTAGACTTACCCGCCGTTTATTTCAGTTAATTCAGAAGCCAAAAATCCAAAATAAGTGAGAAAATTAAGACTGAAAAGCAACTAATAATCTACCTACTTTAGAGATTATATCTTTACAATTCTTCTTGAACTCGCTCGTGATGCCAATGGAGAGACAGATTCTGCTCTGAGAGAAAATAAATGATATCCAAGATTCTTTTCATTATCAAATTTTTACCTTTAGGACCCTTTGATCCCTGCAATCAACCATTTCTCCGTCTGAGCTAGCACTATGACAGCCAGCTAGACTTATCAATCTTGAGCAACGCCCATAATATTAACAGAGTGCCAGAATAATTAAATTTTTAAATCAAATAAAGTAGTTCATGTTTGTTCATGTACGTACAATGTGTGCCGTTTTGAAATTTTGTGCTCAGCTTAATGCCCCGTGCGGCCCGCACCACCCGCACATAACTAGCTACGCCGTTGCTTTGGCAAGAAGACTGCACTGCAGACAGCAATATCCTTGCGAGCGCCGATATGGACAGTATAGACCAGTGGTTCCCAAACTTTTTTGTCTCGTGGACTCCTTCTCATGTTTTATGGTTTTCCATGGGCCCCCTGCTTAAGTTATATTATTTTTTTTTTAAATTCATCAATTTCAAATTACACATTTTGTTTAAATGATTTCCAACCAATGACATGAGTGACATGAGGAGTGAAAAAGTAATTTAAACCTACATTTTAAGTTGAATTTATTTTTTTTAAATAAATTTATTAACAAAATCGAAATTTAAACCCATTATGTAATAGTTAATATGAATCGTTAACTATCACTAAACACATTGGAAACTTTTTGTTTTTAAAGGTTTGCAAGTTCGGCTTTCATTGCTACGGAGATTATATTTCGTATAGAGATTGTTGTTTTAGTAAAAGGTTTCACAAAGAGCTGTTTTTCGTGGATTTTTTGAGTCATAATAATTTGAAAAAAAAATACATCATTACCAGACAAGTTGACTCGGCCAGCTGTATAGAGAAATATGATATTGTTTGCAGAAATGTGTCGTTTGCAAAGACTTACTTAAAAGAAAGAAATATTTAGCTATATTCCAACAGAGCTCAAGAATTTAGTGAACTCTTCTACAATACCATTGCCCTAACAGAGTTTTCATGGATTGTTCTCAGAAAGCCACCACAAAAGAAGGAGCTGGAATACTCATTGAATGGCCAAATGGAGAAAAAATAATTGAAAAAATTAAGTGATTTGATTGATTTTGATTTTAGGCACATGGGCACAATTTAGGTAAAAATTAAGATCATTATAACTAACGAGCTCTATGAAAACCATAGCGAAGAAATATGAGCATTGGAGTTAACGGTAATCAGGCTAGCAAATCAGCAAAGTTTATCAAACAGTAAATTTTTTTCTTGACTTCTATAAAAATAGTCCTTCAAAGCTTGACAAACTCTGATGCCTCCTAAATAAAACAACTCATAATGCCTGGACTGACGTTCGGTGGTCACCTTGCCTGCTCGCATCTCCCGTAGGGAGGTTTGGGCTAGGATGTAATTATCTACAGAATCTGAAGGAACACCCAAAAGATTTTTTACAAAACATAGGCCTATTGTGTGACCTTGCAAAGCTCAACAACAACAACAATAACACTGTTCTCTAATGTTTAAATACAAGGATAGAAGGTTCCATCTAAGGCGGTTTCATGGTGTCGTTACATAAAATGTTGTTAAATAAAAGACACACAGGCAATATAAGTTCGACGAGAAAAGAAGAAAATTTTGTAGAAATTAACAGCACTGTCTATTTTATATTTAGATTCAGCCATTAGTTATCTCTATACCAAAGTAAGCTATTTAAATGAGGTATTAAAATTTAAAATATGTTTTTCATTTCAATAATTTCATAAAAATTTAATGCCTAGCTATAATAAAGTATAAACAATGAATATTTTTATGATATAATAGGTGATTCCATTAATGTGAGATTTATATTAAACTCAATTCCTTCTTTTATTATTAATTATTATAGATTTTATATAGCGCTACTTTCATGCGTATAGCATGCTCAGAGCGCTTTGGTCCAATCTCATTTGTGGACCAGAGGGGGGAGGGGGTATCTAGGAGTTGGTTTCCCGTGCTGCCTTTGCGCTCTCAGTAAACACAACTCTGCCCGAGTCGGGTGTCGAACCTCGAGCCCCCTTCTAGGTAGCCAAGCAAGCCAAGCTCAAGCCGCACTTAGCCTCTCGACCACGCTTCTTAAATGAGATCCACTCTCGTGGACCCCCATTTGCATGCCATGGACCCCCAATTCTTATTTTCACTTTCGTGGACCCTTAGAAGTCCTCGTGGACCCCTGGTGGTCCACATGGACCACTTTGGGAATCACTGGTAGGCTTATAGACTCCAGTATAGAGACTAGAGAGACTTCTTATGGTCCGACAGTCACACTTGGCAGGGGGGGGGGGGGGCGAACGTATGCCAGAAGCAGTAGGCTACTTTGGTGAGCTAAAAGGTGGTCGACGTAACATAGGTTCCCGCAGAAACTGTTCAAAGAACAGCTTAGACGTAAACTTGCTTTAACTTATTTTATACATAGAAAGAGAGAGAGAGA
>JADKLZ010023428.1:0-11864 GCA_021533235.1 Biomphalaria straminea | reverse complement strand
CATTAATACTAATTAATTTATTTCGCAAAAAAGCAAAAAAAAAAAAAGGCGCTGGAAGAGGAGAAAAGCTTCGCCTGTCTTGGCAGTATCATATATAACCATGGAGGAACAGATGCAGATGTCAAAACCCGCATTGGTAAAGTTCGAGCAGACTTCCATCAGCTGAAGAACACCTGGGGATCTTGGGAATTAAGCACCACCACCAAGATAAGACTATTTAACACCATTGTTAAGCCGATACTACTTTATGGAGCAGAGACCTGGAGAACCACCATTACCACCGTCAATAAAAATCAAAGTATTCATCAATACCTGCCTGAGAAAGATTCTTATGATCCACTGGCCAGACAAGATCTCGAATGAGGAACTGTGGCAAAGAACAAAACAGCAGACCATTGAAACAGATATTCTTCAGAGACGCTGGAGATGGATACGTCACACCCTGCGAAAGTCGGCATCCAACATAAACAATGCAAGCCCTAACCTGGAACCCCCAAGGAAAGAGAAAGAGTGGAAGGCCCAGGAATACATGGCGCCGCAATTTGGAATCAGATGCCAAGCAGATGAGCAAGACATGTGAACAGTTGGAGAGACGCGCCCAGAACCGTGACGCCTGGAAGAAGCTGGTTGGTGACCTATGCCCCTGAAGGGACCACAGGCAGAGATGAGACTAGAGAAGGCTAAGAGATACAAGGGCTAGCAAAAGGTGTATCTTTTAAAGTGATCTCTATAGTTATTTAAACTATCCACGATATCATTCTTAACAGGTTTTCATTTATACTGAAGTCATAAACAAGTGTATATTTGAAAAAAAAAATTCAGTTTTGCTAAACAAAGAAGTTTGTTTCCCTAAAGTTTATTTCCAGTTCTACATTAAGGATATAATACGGTCACACCTGTTTAATTGTACCAGATTATTGGAGCTACAAACCAACGACCAGTTAATATGTTATTAACGTGTACAATTATTCTAACCCATATAGTCATACATAATATGACGCATGTATCAGCCACTTAATATCTTGTGCTAAACTTGACTTTCATGCGCTTTCATTGTGATAGTAAGTGTATGTGTTTTGAATGGCTAGTAGTGCAGTGTGTGTGCCTGTGTATGAAGTGACCGGCTGACCTTTAGAGTGCATGGTTGAGTGAACAGCATAGAAAGTGTGTAAGCCTGGGCGGTGTGTAAGGAAGTCAGAATGAATAACAGGCTGATACTGTGAAGAACGAAACACAATAAAAGTGAATGATTAAATTCATATTGTTCGACTTATTCATTTAAAGTGTGTCTATTACATTCATGACTTAAGCGGTCCTTCTCAGATCTGGCTAATACGAACTCTATAAGGTTCCGAAAACCCTGCACATTAGAGCACCCGTGCTTTCTGCTGCCGTGTCACAGATACAAAAAAAAAAAACAACATGACACGATGGCACTAAACCTAAATTGAAACTGACAAAGCTGTGAAACTCATTTGACCCTTGAGAGACCAGACAAAAAAAAGGGGGGGGGGGTCGTATTTTCTTTTCGTCCGTCGCTCGACTTTGTGTGTTTCAATGGAACAGTGTTTACCCTCAAATTTGTGGGGAGAGAGAGAGAGAGAGAGACAAACTGTGTGTGAGTGTGTGAGTGTGTAGGGGGTGGGATGAGGCAGCGGCCACCACATCGTCTGATATCTAATTCAAGTTAAGACAGATTTAGTGCCACGTCCAATGAGTGTTCACGTCGCGTTCCTGGGTGCCGAGGCGCAAGCAAGTTTAGGGTGTTGAATGTCAGAACATCACTTTCCCCCCCCCCCCCCCCCCACAGACACACATCTTTTGTTGTTCTTCAGCTAGAAGTCTTCAATTTCTCTCAAATTCCTGGAAACTAAAAAAAAAAAAAAAATGTCCCTCCTATTATTTCAGTAGCTTGTGAGATTTTAGGAATCAATTAGTGTTTTGGTGTAAGAGGCTATACCAAACTTCTCCCTTGGGTGCGCTAAAAAAGTCTTGACTCGCTGTAGTCTACTAACACTAAAGAAAAAAAAAAACATGTAAAAAAAAAAAAAAGAACTCAGATTTACTCTCGTTAAGATTTGTGTTTTTGTGATCAGACGTTGAACCTAATCTACGAGTTCATGGCGTTTGTTGGCGTCAAGAGAAGTCGTTGACCTGGCCTCCGGAAACCTTGGGACGACAAAAAACGAGTAACATCTTACCAATCACTTCTCCTTCTATCCCTCCCCTCATCTCCAGGGAATGTTTTTTATCGGATGTAAGTAAGTGTATTAAACAAAGAATTATGCTCCAATATGTTTTGTGTGTTTAGGGGTCCTACACAAGTGAGGTTTACTTTACGGGTCCGACACAAGGGAGGCATACTTTTATTTTTCATCCGTTAGTGTCCTACGTTACAAGCAGTCTTTGTTTTCACTTCACAAAATTTTATGTGCTGAAAAAAAACAAAAAAAAAAAACCCGTATTCTACATTTTAACAAAAATCAGTTCCGAACTGATCGAAAGGCTAATATTTATTCTAATAGTTTCTTTTTTTTTTTTTTTAGTTGTTTTCGTTTTTTTTTTCTACATTTAATTAAAACTATTTCCTAAAAAAAAACGCTTAGCGAGTTGGGTCCTTATAACGAATGGCGTGAATATTAACGCCGGTGTTACTAGAGAATCTTGAACATCATTATCGCAAGGGGGGGGGGAGTACATGCATTACGCCGCTGGTGCCAGACACGGATTCGGACTGACTTGTAGTCCTCGTCACAGTTAGTCAAGCGTGTGACAAAGGGATGGTCATCAATTATGGATGTGTAAAGATTGTATTGTAACCGTAACAAGGGAAGTGTAAAGCGGGGGAGGTCAGTCTTGACCAGACTGTCGTGGGGTGAGCATCACGTGACAGTGACACAGCGCTGACTGAGCTTCCCATTAGCATGGAAGTGATACAAGTGAATTATTAACTTATGGGGAAAAAAAAGTAAATAACAATTGAGATCCTCTTGTAGTTGTGAATAGACCAGGCATTATAAAAGTTTTCCTGGGGTAAATAAAAAGGGAATTATTTGTGATTTTTTATGTGGAAGTTGAAGTGAAATTATGAATATACTTGTCCCTTTTATCCAAGTTTTATCGAACATTTTTCTCCTGAGGAAAAGAAGTAGGAGAATGTTATGTGCACAGCCCAGAAATCTTAAAATGGGTAGCTAGTCGGTATGATCTAGCAACTTTACTCTTGCAGACATGATAATAAACTAAGAAATAAGATAAGAGACTTTAGCAAGTCCCCATAGCGCCCAAACAGAGGAGACCAACTGCAGACATACGAGACTAACTAGAACATAAGAGATTAAAACAGATATAAGAAATTAAAAAATACATAAGAAATTAAAACAGACATAACAGATTATAACAGACATAACAGAATATAACAGACACATCAGACTAACATTAGCAAAAAGGTAGCCAAAGGTCTGGAACTCACTCCCAATTGATCTCAGACAGACAACATGCTTCACCACTTTTAAGAAGAACATTAAGACCTATTTGTCTAGAACTTTTTTAGATTAATTAGTCAATCCACATACATATGTTTGTAATGTTTTACAGCGCGTTGAGCCTACATTTTTGTTTGTTAACAGCGCTTTATCAATACAATTATTATTATTATTATTAAACAAAAGATCAAATTTTCCCATAGTACATGAGGGGATAGGGTCAGGCTAATGTTTCGTAGGTCCCTCAATTAAAGATTTTCTGTTCCAACCTTGAATTAAGCATCAAAATAGCAGCGACTTCCAACTTAAACCTAAGTTTTACCATATGGCAGAACATCGTCCCTCTTGTTATTTTATAGTTAGAGAGTATGTTAGTTTAGTTAGATAAATATATTGTGTATAGTTTTTAGCGACGGTAAAAGTAGTGACGTAGAGAGACAGACTAATGACGTAGTAGTTTTAGAGCGACAAGAAGACCAACATGACGTCATTCTAGGAGTAGGCTGTTTTATGAGTAGTAGAATAGTATTTAGAAGACTGGACGGATTTCCCAGTGATAAATAAAGTGCCATTTTATAGATTTGAAAGTGTTGTCAACTATATTATATTGTAGATGTGTGTGTGGCTAAGATGAAACACTAATTGAAATATAAACATATACCCACTACACTCTTTAGATGCTGTTTTAACTACCAAAAAGAAAGAGACCTGAGTGCTGTATAAGTCAACACTACGGTAGGCCTGCACTCATATCATCGTCGATGCTTAGTCTTCCATGTCATGCAACTAGAGTACGCAACGACTTTTTAACAAAAAAAAAATGGGCATTGTGCTGGGAGCATCATCCCTCTCGTAAACAAAACAGCTGATCTGTGATGCATATAGTAGTATCGAACATAAACACGTGAGCGAGTAAAAACTCCAACTCAACATATGTGACACGCTCCTTTCATGTATTTCTAAACGGCAATCTGATTACTACACTAAAAAACATACAACAAAAAAAAAACATTCATTTTGTTAATTGTGTCCACACGTTAAGAGCGCCTCCCCCCCCCCCTTCCATCTCGTTGATCCCACCAACCCCCCCCCCCCCCACCTGAAATCAACCAGATGTGTTCAATCTTTAATGAAGTCCGTTCATCCAGAGGGAGGACAGGGGTGAAGGTCACCGCCCATGCGCATTACCACGGTCGAATGGCTTGACATAATCTCGGGTTACATTGAGTGAAAATATGTTTGTCTGAAGCGCTATCACACTGGGAGACCCTGTATGTATAGTCTCACATCTGTTTCCGCTTTTTTGGCTTAATCATATAAGTTTATCGACGTTATGATTCTTATGTTACATGTTACGTTTAACATTTCGCCGTTAGGTAGGCTTTAAAGTTTCCTGATTTGGTTCGTTCTGGCGTAGTTTAGTCCCATTAGCAATGTAGTCAGGGTAGCAAAGGTGATTAAGGCAGTCAAAGTAGTCAAGGTGGATAAGGTAGCAAAAAGGTAGCCAATGTAGTAGGTTACGAAGATAATGGAGGTAACCAATATTATCAAGTGTACTTGAGACTTAGGTAACCCGGACTCAATAAACAAGGTAGCCAATGTAGTAAAAGTAGCCAATGTTGTCAGCGTAGATCATGTAGTCAAGATTGTCAATAGAGTCAAGTTGTCAATATAGTCAAAGTAGTCAATGCTGTTGAAGTAGACCTTGTGGCCAGGGTTGCCCTTGTAGTCAAGGTAGTCGATGTAGTCATTGCCGTCAACGTTGTCATAGTAGAAAATGTAGTTAAGGTAGCCAAATGCTGTAAGGTAGCCAATGCTGTAATGTAGCCAAACTAGATAAAGAGTAACTAAAGATCATATGCTTGGAATTGTGATTCTTTGGGCACTTATGTGAGAAACGGAGCTCGTGTGATAAAGGCGTAAATTTACTTTTAAAATTATTTTTTTTATTGTAGATCACTTCTTTTAAAAATGTGCAAATGACCATAGAAATAATTCTAAGTCAGAAAATTTTCACTTTTGAGTATTCGTTAAACCTCGTAACTTCAACACTGTATTTGTTGTGCTTTGCATTGATGTATTCATTTTAGTCTTGAATATCATATTGAAGGAAGTTTTTTTTTTTTTTTGGGGGGGGGGGGGGCGGGAATGTTTACGCTATGATATTGTGAAGTTGTTGTAAAGCTAATCAATTGTCTAAGTAAAGACTATCAAAGTTATATGTTAGAGGAAGTATTTCTGTTTTGACCTAATTGATATGATATATGGATCAAGATTAAAATAATATCTTGGAAGATATGCTAATTTAGGAGGTCACAAGGTAAAGCTAACAGCGAGGACGCGCATCATGTCAAATGTAGCGAGATGGGGGATGTGTGGCCGAGTGGCATGAAGCGATTGTCTGCCTGACAAAAAGAGATCGAGTTCGAATCTTGAACTAGTCACTCGATCTTTTTTTTTTTTTTTGTGAGAGTGAATAAACAGCACAGACACCTTCTGCCAGATATCTCTAAAGAAAGAGAGAGAGAGAGAGAGAGAGAGAGAGAGAGAGAGAGAGAAGAAGAAGGCAAAACCGTGTATCATATTCTTTTTGACTTCCCCAGATTAGTTTATCTCTATCCAGAGGCAGAAGGATCCTAGGTATCATTAAAGACCGCATCACAAACCAAGAGATTAGAGACAGGGCTACTGTAGCTATTGGACCCCATGATGACCTGCTAACTATCGTAAAAAAAAAAAAAAAAAAAAAAAAAAAAAAACGCAAGCTAAAAAATCTATGGCCATATCACAAGATCTTCGGGGCTTGCTAAGACCTTCCTTCAGGGAACAGTACCAGGAAAAAGAGAAGAGGCAGACAGAGAAAGCGATGGCAGGACAACATAAAAAAATGGACGGGCATGTGGTTCTAACTAAGGCTAAGGACAGAGAGGAATGGAGAAGGACGGTCAACGAATCTTGCGTGGTGTCCTAACTGTCCAACAGACTAAGGACAAGTAAAGGTAAAAAAGGTAATCCAGAGTCATAGTGAGAGGGGGCAAGGGGCAAGGGGGCACGATGCCCCGGGCGCCACCATTGGGGGGGGGGCGCCACACGCAGTCTATAATTCTATATGATGTGCTTAAAAAATGGGGGTGCCTATAAAGTTCCTTGCCCCGGGCGCACGTTTTGCTCACTGGGCCTCTGGCCCCATCCTGAAAGGTCTGCAAGACCTGTATAGAGACATACATGCACTAGGCAAAACAGCAGGGCTTCTGTCCATGGGCTTTTGTAAGAGAGGATTTGATCCTCTCTAGCCCTCATTCAAATGGATGATGGTGATGGTCCGATCTCCAGTGGGAGAGATGGTTTCCATGCTACCGTTTGGAGCTCAACAAATACAGCTGGAAATAATTGCGTTATTGGGCCCATGAGCCACAGGTCCCACAATAGCAAGATGCGTACAAGTTGGGTTTAAGTGACTCGACAGTACATTTAAAAGTAAGAACGGAAATAGGATCAACAAACGAACCACCAACACGAAGGGAGACCGGTCAGTAGTTTGTAATATAGATACGAAGTGGACTGTGCCCTTTTTTTTCCTGTAACAAACTGGTGTTAGAGTTAATACCTGTATTTCTTTATTGTTTACTAGATTTATTTGTATTAAGTCGGAGGTGGATATAAACTGAACAAACTCGCTGATAACCCATAACCATTTACACTCAACTAGATCCCCCAACCAACAACACTCACATCTCTTTGGTAAACCTTTAAAGCTAGAACTTTCTAGACTGTTAACAAATGGCTGTTAATCACTGCAGCCAATTAATTATACTATTTTAATGATGTGGCAATTTCACCGCTCCCCCCACCTTATATTATATTATATTATCGTCTGCGATCAAGGGACGATCCTTTATGCTTGCCCTCCATGTGGATCTATCCTAAGCCTGTATCTCCTAACAGTTTTTATTCCACAGTATATTTGTCTTTGAAACATATTCTCATTAAATCTAGTGCGTGTTCAGAAAAATATTAAAAAAAAAAAACGCTGGTAAAATAACACAGCATGTTTATATTTCCGTAGAAGCTACTTGATCGGACAACGATCCGTCAGAATGACGTTCTGCCGTACTGATAATATTGGTTATGTGCTTGCATTGTTGACTTAGGTCGTAGTGGTGTTAGTTTTGGCTGACCAAGTGGATCGTTTCCCCTTGTTGCTACACAAAAACATTTGCTGTAATGCGAACTCTTTTAGGAACGAGTTAGTTGTGTGCTTCAAACATTGAATAGAAGTCTTTGAACGACACCATACTATTATCATATCAACAATCAACAAATACACTTTTCATATCGCATATAGTATTAGCAGCAATACAGTAGAGGGGGGGCGGTGGTCGAACGGTTAAGCGCTTGGCTTCCGAACCTGAGGTCCTGAGTTCGAATCCCGACACCAAACTATTATCATATGAAATAGATCTACATTGCAATCAACAAATACACCTTTCATATCGCATATAGTATTAGCAGCAATACAGTAAAGGGGGCGCGGTGGTCGAACGGTTAAGCGCTTGGCTTCCGAACCTGAGGTCCTGGGTTCGAATCCCAATGAAGGCTGGGATTTTGAATTTCGGGATTTTTAGGGCGCCCCTGAGTCCACCCAACTCTAATGGGTACCTGACTCTATTTGGGGAAAGTAAAGGCGGTTGGTCGTTGTGCAAGGTCTGAAAGGGCCATTATACTGTACCATTATATTTTTCTGATAACGAAATCTATAGCCAGCAGTTTTGTATTTGTAATAGGTATAGCACTACATTATTACTTAACCTGAAAACTATGGTAAGAAGACATTCATTTTTTTTTTTTTTGGTAATTGAAAAATGAATTAAAAATTAAAAGTAGAAGATACTATGAATATCTAAACTACGACATTCGAGTTATTAGCATGACGCTCTATGTGTGAAATTTTAGCATATAATAAATGATGAAATACTTTAAAATCTTATATTAACTGAGTCTGTCTTTCAGTCCGTCTATCTGGTAAAAAGTTTGTACACGTTAATAAAATATACTAATCAATACAAAAAATTAACCGAATTAGTTAAATAATTAATGGTAATTACTTATTTTATTTGATACCAACAAGGGAAATTAACCCTCCGATATTTACAAATATGGCTAAATATGTAGGGTTACGTACCCTTAAAAAATTGAACACGTTTTGTTCTCTCACACCCATTGTAGGATCAAGTTGGAAACTTTGAGGAGTTATTTACTTAAACTAACAAAACATAAATCTATTTCAACCATTTGTCAAGTTATTATTGGTAATTAATTATTTGTTTAATATCGAAAAAGAGAAATAACTTCTATATTATAACAGTGGAGTTCTTCCCCTTAGAAAAGTTTTTTTTTAAAGGATTTTTTTTTTAAGTTTGATTGTTTACTTTCAACTTTTTCATATAACATCACTAGACTATAAGGACAGTGAGAGTTAATGATATGAATATAAAGAAAAAAAGTTTGTTATGTGTTGTAATTGTCAATAAAACTATTTGAAGCTCTTAATGGAAAAATACAAATGTTTTCTAAATACACAAATACTAACAATACCATTGAGGCCTACATTTAAAAAAAAATCGTCTAATCAAACTGAAATGTGATGAGTTACGATAACTTTAAAAAAAAAAAAAAAACACATCTAGCTAGCACTAACGAAACAATATGTAATTTATTGATGTGTTTAAAAAAAAAACAACAATGCGTCATTTATTGATGTGTGTCACATATGCCATTCTAGGTTTATTTATGTATTTTTTATTTATTAGGGCCACTTAGGAAAACCTAGAATCTGGGTTGATTTCTACATTGGTTTTACCCGGGAGTTATTTATAGCTTGTCTTTGTACTTCTAGAAATTCAAATCTATTGGTTAATTTGAAAATAAATAAAGACATTTTTTAAAAGAGAGCGCCAGAGAATCGGCGAGGCAATAAAGAACGCCAGTCGATGAAGAAATTTCTAGTATACAGTCGTGTTTTCTAATAGCTCTGATTTGAAAGCCTTTGTAATATTATTTGAGCTTGTTGATCTGTAACTTGTACATAAGCTGTACTTACGTTTTATATTTAAATAAAGTTCCAGAGTTTTGTTTTCTACAAAGAATCTTTTATTGTGAATCCTAGATCGTCATTTATTCAACTATTGTAATTCAAGTAAAATCCCCGGCA
The DNA here is from genome assembly GCA_021533235.1 of Biomphalaria straminea. NCBI lineage: Eukaryota > Metazoa > Mollusca > Gastropoda > Planorbidae > Biomphalaria > Biomphalaria straminea. Next base: position 2,168 of record JADKLZ010023428.1, on the reverse strand, counting down.
TAACAATCATCATTGAAGACATCACTCTCTTCAAGAATTGTTACAATGTGATTACTTTTAAAACACCAACGAAATAAATCAAGAACTCACCATCTCGTGGGGGTGACGGTGTCTGGTAAGGGCTGACTGAAAACGGGTGTGTGGGCGGGCTGTTGTACGACCCTGACATTCCGTTCATACCAAAAGGGTAGCCCAGCCCGCGGCCGTGCTGTGGGCCCGAAAAGACGGACTCGTGGGCCTGTGGGTGCTGGGGGTGCCCGCCGGGGTACTGAGACCGTATCTGGTAGGCGGGATGGTGGCCCATGCCGTGCCCGATGCCCCCAGACTGCTGCTGAAGCTCCATGAAGGCGGACTGTTGTTTCATCATGTCCTGGTCCAGACTGTCCATCCCTGACGTCATGTTCAACATGGTGGCAAGTGGCGGCCTGTAACTAGACAAAAATAAAAGTTGTTAATTCTCGGCAACTTTGAAGTTAAGAAGAAAAAAAATGAAAAATAGAAAAGTTATATAAAAAAAACATAAGGAGGAGCCGAAATATGTGATAAGAAATATGTGATAATTATTCTCGTAGTAACAGATGCGATCTTAGGCATCACATACAAAGACCGCATCACAAACCAAGAGATTAGAGACAGGGTCACTGCAGCGATCGGACCCCATGATGACCTGCTAACTACCGTGAAAAAACGCAAGCTGAAAATCTATGGCCATATTACAAGATCTTCGGGGCTAGCAAAGACCTTCCTACAGGGAACAGTACCAGGAAAAAGAAGAAGAGACAAAGAGAAAGCGGTGGGAGGACAACATAAATGAGTTCTAAACAGGGCAAAGGACAGAGAGGAATGGAAAAAGACGGTCTACGGGTCTTGCTTGGTGCCCAACGGTTCACAGACTATGGGATAGGTAACAGGTAACAGGTAAACAGATTCGAAATGGCCAAGCAAGTGCCCATTAAAAATTCATTTACACCCAGCCTATCTGATATTTAAAAAAAAAACCATGTCATATTACCCTCATAAGTATAGGCATGTGTGTTATGTGTAAGAATACATGTGTCATATGTGGGGGCATAACAGGTGCATAAGGGTGCCACAGATTTTATCTCTCCAAATCATTTAGGTAGGCGCCTGAGTTCTGAACCCTGGGTTCGAATCTCGCTGAAGACTTGGATTTTGGAATTCCGTGATTTATGGGGCGCCCCTGAGTCCACCCATCTCTAATGGGTACCTGAGTTTCGTTTGCGAAAGTAAAGGCGGTTGATTGGTTGATCGTTGTGCTGGCCACATAACAACCTGCTCGTTAACCCGTTAAAGTGCTGAGCTGTTTCAGAATGAGTGCATACAAAATGGAATTACAATTCTGATGTTTAGAGGCTAAACTACCACACGCATCTAAAGGGTGAAGCGTTGGCCAAAGAAACAGATGACTTATGAAAACATAATTAGCTTTATAAATCGCAAGGTCTGAAAGGGGCATTTTACTCTTCACGGCTGCAAACCTTGCCTCCACCCTCCCCTCCCCTTTTCTTACTTTTTCTTTACACCTTCAACGGCATACGGCCGTGATCGGAAACCCATAATAAACTAAGCCATTTGATATCAACCTTGGCATTTAGTGCTACGGTAGATGTGCCATTCAAGTGTACCTGGAGCTCCCACTTGACTAGTACTGACATAGTAACAAAGATGGCAAGAAGGGCTGTCGTTCAATAAGTCATACAGTTACATGTCTTACAAGGCATTAGCTTTTTTTTTCCTTACTTATTTCCAAGTTGTCCCGTTAAAAACGCGAATCCAAAATGAAGAATACGATTTTTTTTTTTGCTCATTCTAAAGTAAAAACTTGGGAAGGGGGGGGGGGAAGAGGTGCTGTCGTTCAATAAGTCATACAGATACATGTCTTACAGGACATTGGCTTTTTTTTTTCTTAATTATGTACAAGTTGTCCCGTTTAAAAACGCGAATCCAAATGAAGAATTCGATTTTTTTTTTGCTCATGCTAAAATAAAAACATGGGGGGGGGGAGGCGCTAACGTGTCCATCTTGATTAAATGGTGCCTGACATTTGATTGGGGAAACCGATTTGTTACTGTATATCTCATTCACAAATGAAACATTGAGTAAATTCACTTACAAATATGACGTTTACAATGGACCTCATTCACCAA
>JADKLZ010023427.1:0-11866 GCA_021533235.1 Biomphalaria straminea | reverse complement strand
CATTAATACTAATTAATTTATTTCGCAAAAAAGCAAAAAAAAAAAAAAGGCGCTGGAAGAGGAGAAAAGCTTCGCCTGTCTTGGCAGTATCATATATAACCATGGAGGAACAGATGCAGATGTCAAAACCCGCATTGGTAAAGTTCGAGCAGACTTCCATCAGCTGAAGAACACCTGGGGATCTTGGGAATTAAGCACCACCACCAAGATAAGACTATTTAACACCATTGTTAAGCCGATACTACTTTATGGAGCAGAGACCTGGAGAACCACCATTACCACCGTCAATAAAAATCAAAGTATTCATCAATACCTGCCTGAGAAAGATTCTTATGATCCACTGGCCAGACAAGATCTCGAATGAGGAACTGTGGCAAAGAACAAAACAGCAGACCATTGAAACAGATATTCTTCAGAGACGCTGGAGATGGATACGTCACACCCTGCGAAAGTCGGCATCCAACATAAACAATGCAAGCCCTAACCTGGAACCCCCAAGGAAAGAGAAAGAGTGGAAGGCCCAGGAATACATGGCGCCGCAATTTGGAATCAGATGCCAAGCAGATGAGCAAGACATGTGAACAGTTGGAGAGACGCGCCCAGAACCGTGACGCCTGGAAGAAGCTGGTTGGTGACCTATGCCCCTGAAGGGACCACAGGCAGAGATGAGACTAGAGAAGGCTAAGAGATACAAGGGCTAGCAAAAGGTGTATCTTTTAAAGTGATCTCTATAGTTATTTAAACTATCCACGATATCATTCTTAACAGGTTTTCATTTATACTGAAGTCATAAACAAGTGTATATTTGAAAAAAAAAATTCAGTTTTGCTAAACAAAGAAGTTTGTTTCCCTAAAGTTTATTTCCAGTTCTACATTAAGGATATAATACGGTCACACCTGTTTAATTGTACCAGATTATTGGAGCTACAAACCAACGACCAGTTAATATGTTATTAACGTGTACAATTATTCTAACCCATATAGTCATACATAATATGACGCATGTATCAGCCACTTAATATCTTGTGCTAAACTTGACTTTCATGCGCTTTCATTGTGATAGTAAGTGTATGTGTTTTGAATGGCTAGTAGTGCAGTGTGTGTGCCTGTGTATGAAGTGACCGGCTGACCTTTAGAGTGCATGGTTGAGTGAACAGCATAGAAAGTGTGTAAGCCTGGGCGGTGTGTAAGGAAGTCAGAATGAATAACAGGCTGATACTGTGAAGAACGAAACACAATAAAAGTGAATGATTAAATTCATATTGTTCGACTTATTCATTTAAAGTGTGTCTATTACATTCATGACTTAAGCGGTCCTTCTCAGATCTGGCTAATACGAACTCTATAAGGTTCCGAAAACCCTGCACATTAGAGCACCCGTGCTTTCTGCTGCCGTGTCACAGATACAAAAAAAAAAAACAACATGACACGATGGCACTAAACCTAAATTGAAACTGACAAAGCTGTGAAACTCATTTGACCCTTGAGAGACCAGACAAAAAAAAGGGGGGGGGGGTCGTATTTTCTTTTCGTCCGTCGCTCGACTTTGTGTGTTTCAATGGAACAGTGTTTACCCTCAAATTTGTGGGGAGAGAGAGAGAGAGAGAGACAAACTGTGTGTGAGTGTGTGAGTGTGTAGGGGGTGGGATGAGGCAGCGGCCACCACATCGTCTGATATCTAATTCAAGTTAAGACAGATTTAGTGCCACGTCCAATGAGTGTTCACGTCGCGTTCCTGGGTGCCGAGGCGCAAGCAAGTTTAGGGTGTTGAATGTCAGAACATCACTTTCCCCCCCCCCCCCCCCCCACAGACACACATCTTTTGTTGTTCTTCAGCTAGAAGTCTTCAATTTCTCTCAAATTCCTGGAAACTAAAAAAAAAAAAAAAATGTCCCTCCTATTATTTCAGTAGCTTGTGAGATTTTAGGAATCAATTAGTGTTTTGGTGTAAGAGGCTATACCAAACTTCTCCCTTGGGTGCGCTAAAAAAGTCTTGACTCGCTGTAGTCTACTAACACTAAAGAAAAAAAAAAACATGTAAAAAAAAAAAAAAGAACTCAGATTTACTCTCGTTAAGATTTGTGTTTTTGTGATCAGACGTTGAACCTAATCTACGAGTTCATGGCGTTTGTTGGCGTCAAGAGAAGTCGTTGACCTGGCCTCCGGAAACCTTGGGACGACAAAAAACGAGTAACATCTTACCAATCACTTCTCCTTCTATCCCTCCCCTCATCTCCAGGGAATGTTTTTTATCGGATGTAAGTAAGTGTATTAAACAAAGAATTATGCTCCAATATGTTTTGTGTGTTTAGGGGTCCTACACAAGTGAGGTTTACTTTACGGGTCCGACACAAGGGAGGCATACTTTTATTTTTCATCCGTTAGTGTCCTACGTTACAAGCAGTCTTTGTTTTCACTTCACAAAATTTTATGTGCTGAAAAAAAACAAAAAAAAAAAACCCGTATTCTACATTTTAACAAAAATCAGTTCCGAACTGATCGAAAGGCTAATATTTATTCTAATAGTTTCTTTTTTTTTTTTTTTTAGTTGTTTTCGTTTTTTTTTTCTACATTTAATTAAAACTATTTCCTAAAAAAAAACGCTTAGCGAGTTGGGTCCTTATAACGAATGGCGTGAATATTAACGCCGGTGTTACTAGAGAATCTTGAACATCATTATCGCAAGGGGGGGGGGAGTACATGCATTACGCCGCTGGTGCCAGACACGGATTCGGACTGACTTGTAGTCCTCGTCACAGTTAGTCAAGCGTGTGACAAAGGGATGGTCATCAATTATGGATGTGTAAAGATTGTATTGTAACCGTAACAAGGGAAGTGTAAAGCGGGGGAGGTCAGTCTTGACCAGACTGTCGTGGGGTGAGCATCACGTGACAGTGACACAGCGCTGACTGAGCTTCCCATTAGCATGGAAGTGATACAAGTGAATTATTAACTTATGGGGAAAAAAAAGTAAATAACAATTGAGATCCTCTTGTAGTTGTGAATAGACCAGGCATTATAAAAGTTTTCCTGGGGTAAATAAAAAGGGAATTATTTGTGATTTTTTATGTGGAAGTTGAAGTGAAATTATGAATATACTTGTCCCTTTTATCCAAGTTTTATCGAACATTTTTCTCCTGAGGAAAAGAAGTAGGAGAATGTTATGTGCACAGCCCAGAAATCTTAAAATGGGTAGCTAGTCGGTATGATCTAGCAACTTTACTCTTGCAGACATGATAATAAACTAAGAAATAAGATAAGAGACTTTAGCAAGTCCCCATAGCGCCCAAACAGAGGAGACCAACTGCAGACATACGAGACTAACTAGAACATAAGAGATTAAAACAGATATAAGAAATTAAAAAATACATAAGAAATTAAAACAGACATAACAGATTATAACAGACATAACAGAATATAACAGACACATCAGACTAACATTAGCAAAAAGGTAGCCAAAGGTCTGGAACTCACTCCCAATTGATCTCAGACAGACAACATGCTTCACCACTTTTAAGAAGAACATTAAGACCTATTTGTCTAGAACTTTTTTAGATTAATTAGTCAATCCACATACATATGTTTGTAATGTTTTACAGCGCGTTGAGCCTACATTTTTGTTTGTTAACAGCGCTTTATCAATACAATTATTATTATTATTATTAAACAAAAGATCAAATTTTCCCATAGTACATGAGGGGATAGGGTCAGGCTAATGTTTCGTAGGTCCCTCAATTAAAGATTTTCTGTTCCAACCTTGAATTAAGCATCAAAATAGCAGCGACTTCCAACTTAAACCTAAGTTTTACCATATGGCAGAACATCGTCCCTCTTGTTATTTTATAGTTAGAGAGTATGTTAGTTTAGTTAGATAAATATATTGTGTATAGTTTTTAGCGACGGTAAAAGTAGTGACGTAGAGAGACAGACTAATGACGTAGTAGTTTTAGAGCGACAAGAAGACCAACATGACGTCATTCTAGGAGTAGGCTGTTTTATGAGTAGTAGAATAGTATTTAGAAGACTGGACGGATTTCCCAGTGATAAATAAAGTGCCATTTTATAGATTTGAAAGTGTTGTCAACTATATTATATTGTAGATGTGTGTGTGGCTAAGATGAAACACTAATTGAAATATAAACATATACCCACTACACTCTTTAGATGCTGTTTTAACTACCAAAAAGAAAGAGACCTGAGTGCTGTATAAGTCAACACTACGGTAGGCCTGCACTCATATCATCGTCGATGCTTAGTCTTCCATGTCATGCAACTAGAGTACGCAACGACTTTTTAACAAAAAAAAAATGGGCATTGTGCTGGGAGCATCATCCCTCTCGTAAACAAAACAGCTGATCTGTGATGCATATAGTAGTATCGAACATAAACACGTGAGCGAGTAAAAACTCCAACTCAACATATGTGACACGCTCCTTTCATGTATTTCTAAACGGCAATCTGATTACTACACTAAAAAACATACAACAAAAAAAAAACATTCATTTTGTTAATTGTGTCCACACGTTAAGAGCGCCTCCCCCCCCCCCTTCCATCTCGTTGATCCCACCAACCCCCCCCCCCCCCACCTGAAATCAACCAGATGTGTTCAATCTTTAATGAAGTCCGTTCATCCAGAGGGAGGACAGGGGTGAAGGTCACCGCCCATGCGCATTACCACGGTCGAATGGCTTGACATAATCTCGGGTTACATTGAGTGAAAATATGTTTGTCTGAAGCGCTATCACACTGGGAGACCCTGTATGTATAGTCTCACATCTGTTTCCGCTTTTTTGGCTTAATCATATAAGTTTATCGACGTTATGATTCTTATGTTACATGTTACGTTTAACATTTCGCCGTTAGGTAGGCTTTAAAGTTTCCTGATTTGGTTCGTTCTGGCGTAGTTTAGTCCCATTAGCAATGTAGTCAGGGTAGCAAAGGTGATTAAGGCAGTCAAAGTAGTCAAGGTGGATAAGGTAGCAAAAAGGTAGCCAATGTAGTAGGTTACGAAGATAATGGAGGTAACCAATATTATCAAGTGTACTTGAGACTTAGGTAACCCGGACTCAATAAACAAGGTAGCCAATGTAGTAAAAGTAGCCAATGTTGTCAGCGTAGATCATGTAGTCAAGATTGTCAATAGAGTCAAGTTGTCAATATAGTCAAAGTAGTCAATGCTGTTGAAGTAGACCTTGTGGCCAGGGTTGCCCTTGTAGTCAAGGTAGTCGATGTAGTCATTGCCGTCAACGTTGTCATAGTAGAAAATGTAGTTAAGGTAGCCAAATGCTGTAAGGTAGCCAATGCTGTAATGTAGCCAAACTAGATAAAGAGTAACTAAAGATCATATGCTTGGAATTGTGATTCTTTGGGCACTTATGTGAGAAACGGAGCTCGTGTGATAAAGGCGTAAATTTACTTTTAAAATTATTTTTTTTATTGTAGATCACTTCTTTTAAAAATGTGCAAATGACCATAGAAATAATTCTAAGTCAGAAAATTTTCACTTTTGAGTATTCGTTAAACCTCGTAACTTCAACACTGTATTTGTTGTGCTTTGCATTGATGTATTCATTTTAGTCTTGAATATCATATTGAAGGAAGTTTTTTTTTTTTTTTGGGGGGGGGGGGGGCGGGAATGTTTACGCTATGATATTGTGAAGTTGTTGTAAAGCTAATCAATTGTCTAAGTAAAGACTATCAAAGTTATATGTTAGAGGAAGTATTTCTGTTTTGACCTAATTGATATGATATATGGATCAAGATTAAAATAATATCTTGGAAGATATGCTAATTTAGGAGGTCACAAGGTAAAGCTAACAGCGAGGACGCGCATCATGTCAAATGTAGCGAGATGGGGGATGTGTGGCCGAGTGGCATGAAGCGATTGTCTGCCTGACAAAAAGAGATCGAGTTCGAATCTTGAACTAGTCACTCGATCTTTTTTTTTTTTTTTGTGAGAGTGAATAAACAGCACAGACACCTTCTGCCAGATATCTCTAAAGAAAGAGAGAGAGAGAGAGAGAGAGAGAGAGAGAGAGAGAGAGAGAAGAAGAAGGCAAAACCGTGTATCATATTCTTTTTGACTTCCCCAGATTAGTTTATCTCTATCCAGAGGCAGAAGGATCCTAGGTATCATTAAAGACCGCATCACAAACCAAGAGATTAGAGACAGGGCTACTGTAGCTATTGGACCCCATGATGACCTGCTAACTATCGTAAAAAAAAAAAAAAAAAAAAAAAAAAAAAAACGCAAGCTAAAAAATCTATGGCCATATCACAAGATCTTCGGGGCTTGCTAAGACCTTCCTTCAGGGAACAGTACCAGGAAAAAGAGAAGAGGCAGACAGAGAAAGCGATGGCAGGACAACATAAAAAAATGGACGGGCATGTGGTTCTAACTAAGGCTAAGGACAGAGAGGAATGGAGAAGGACGGTCAACGAATCTTGCGTGGTGTCCTAACTGTCCAACAGACTAAGGACAAGTAAAGGTAAAAAAGGTAATCCAGAGTCATAGTGAGAGGGGGCAAGGGGCAAGGGGGCACGATGCCCCGGGCGCCACCATTGGGGGGGGGGCGCCACACGCAGTCTATAATTCTATATGATGTGCTTAAAAAATGGGGGTGCCTATAAAGTTCCTTGCCCCGGGCGCACGTTTTGCTCACTGGGCCTCTGGCCCCATCCTGAAAGGTCTGCAAGACCTGTATAGAGACATACATGCACTAGGCAAAACAGCAGGGCTTCTGTCCATGGGCTTTTGTAAGAGAGGATTTGATCCTCTCTAGCCCTCATTCAAATGGATGATGGTGATGGTCCGATCTCCAGTGGGAGAGATGGTTTCCATGCTACCGTTTGGAGCTCAACAAATACAGCTGGAAATAATTGCGTTATTGGGCCCATGAGCCACAGGTCCCACAATAGCAAGATGCGTACAAGTTGGGTTTAAGTGACTCGACAGTACATTTAAAAGTAAGAACGGAAATAGGATCAACAAACGAACCACCAACACGAAGGGAGACCGGTCAGTAGTTTGTAATATAGATACGAAGTGGACTGTGCCCTTTTTTTTCCTGTAACAAACTGGTGTTAGAGTTAATACCTGTATTTCTTTATTGTTTACTAGATTTATTTGTATTAAGTCGGAGGTGGATATAAACTGAACAAACTCGCTGATAACCCATAACCATTTACACTCAACTAGATCCCCCAACCAACAACACTCACATCTCTTTGGTAAACCTTTAAAGCTAGAACTTTCTAGACTGTTAACAAATGGCTGTTAATCACTGCAGCCAATTAATTATACTATTTTAATGATGTGGCAATTTCACCGCTCCCCCCACCTTATATTATATTATATTATCGTCTGCGATCAAGGGACGATCCTTTATGCTTGCCCTCCATGTGGATCTATCCTAAGCCTGTATCTCCTAACAGTTTTTATTCCACAGTATATTTGTCTTTGAAACATATTCTCATTAAATCTAGTGCGTGTTCAGAAAAATATTAAAAAAAAAAAACGCTGGTAAAATAACACAGCATGTTTATATTTCCGTAGAAGCTACTTGATCGGACAACGATCCGTCAGAATGACGTTCTGCCGTACTGATAATATTGGTTATGTGCTTGCATTGTTGACTTAGGTCGTAGTGGTGTTAGTTTTGGCTGACCAAGTGGATCGTTTCCCCTTGTTGCTACACAAAAACATTTGCTGTAATGCGAACTCTTTTAGGAACGAGTTAGTTGTGTGCTTCAAACATTGAATAGAAGTCTTTGAACGACACCATACTATTATCATATCAACAATCAACAAATACACTTTTCATATCGCATATAGTATTAGCAGCAATACAGTAGAGGGGGGGCGGTGGTCGAACGGTTAAGCGCTTGGCTTCCGAACCTGAGGTCCTGAGTTCGAATCCCGACACCAAACTATTATCATATGAAATAGATCTACATTGCAATCAACAAATACACCTTTCATATCGCATATAGTATTAGCAGCAATACAGTAAAGGGGGCGCGGTGGTCGAACGGTTAAGCGCTTGGCTTCCGAACCTGAGGTCCTGGGTTCGAATCCCAATGAAGGCTGGGATTTTGAATTTCGGGATTTTTAGGGCGCCCCTGAGTCCACCCAACTCTAATGGGTACCTGACTCTATTTGGGGAAAGTAAAGGCGGTTGGTCGTTGTGCAAGGTCTGAAAGGGCCATTATACTGTACCATTATATTTTTCTGATAACGAAATCTATAGCCAGCAGTTTTGTATTTGTAATAGGTATAGCACTACATTATTACTTAACCTGAAAACTATGGTAAGAAGACATTCATTTTTTTTTTTTTGGTAATTGAAAAATGAATTAAAAATTAAAAGTAGAAGATACTATGAATATCTAAACTACGACATTCGAGTTATTAGCATGACGCTCTATGTGTGAAATTTTAGCATATAATAAATGATGAAATACTTTAAAATCTTATATTAACTGAGTCTGTCTTTCAGTCCGTCTATCTGGTAAAAAGTTTGTACACGTTAATAAAATATACTAATCAATACAAAAAATTAACCGAATTAGTTAAATAATTAATGGTAATTACTTATTTTATTTGATACCAACAAGGGAAATTAACCCTCCGATATTTACAAATATGGCTAAATATGTAGGGTTACGTACCCTTAAAAAATTGAACACGTTTTGTTCTCTCACACCCATTGTAGGATCAAGTTGGAAACTTTGAGGAGTTATTTACTTAAACTAACAAAACATAAATCTATTTCAACCATTTGTCAAGTTATTATTGGTAATTAATTATTTGTTTAATATCGAAAAAGAGAAATAACTTCTATATTATAACAGTGGAGTTCTTCCCCTTAGAAAAGTTTTTTTTTAAAGGATTTTTTTTTTAAGTTTGATTGTTTACTTTCAACTTTTTCATATAACATCACTAGACTATAAGGACAGTGAGAGTTAATGATATGAATATAAAGAAAAAAAGTTTGTTATGTGTTGTAATTGTCAATAAAACTATTTGAAGCTCTTAATGGAAAAATACAAATGTTTTCTAAATACACAAATACTAACAATACCATTGAGGCCTACATTTAAAAAAAAATCGTCTAATCAAACTGAAATGTGATGAGTTACGATAACTTTAAAAAAAAAAAAAAACACATCTAGCTAGCACTAACGAAACAATATGTAATTTATTGATGTGTTTAAAAAAAAAACAACAATGCGTCATTTATTGATGTGTGTCACATATGCCATTCTAGGTTTATTTATGTATTTTTTATTTATTAGGGCCACTTAGGAAAACCTAGAATCTGGGTTGATTTCTACATTGGTTTTACCCGGGAGTTATTTATAGCTTGTCTTTGTACTTCTAGAAATTCAAATCTATTGGTTAATTTGAAAATAAATAAAGACATTTTTTAAAAGAGAGCGCCAGAGAATCGGCGAGGCAATAAAGAACGCCAGTCGATGAAGAAATTTCTAGTATACAGTCGTGTTTTCTAATAGCTCTGATTTGAAAGCCTTTGTAATATTATTTGAGCTTGTTGATCTGTAACTTGTACATAAGCTGTACTTACGTTTTATATTTAAATAAAGTTCCAGAGTTTTGTTTTCTACAAAGAATCTTTTATTGTGAATCCTAGATCGTCATTTATTCAACTATTGTAATTCAAGTAAAATCCCCGGCATAACAATCATCATTGAAGACATCACTCTCTTCAAGAATTGTTACAATGTGATTACTTTTAAAACACCAACGAAATAAATCAAGAACTCACCATCTCGTGGGGGTGACGGTGTCTGGTAAGGGCTGACTGAAAACGGGTGTGTGGGCGGGCTGTTGTACGACCCTGACATTCCGTTCATACCAAAAGGGTAGCCCAGCCCGCGGCCGTGCTGTGGGCCCGAAAAGACGGACTCGTGGGCCTGTGGGTGCTGGGGGTGCCCGCCGGGGTACTGAGACCGTATCTGGTAGGCGGGATGGTGGCCCATGCCGTGCCCGATGCCCCCAGACTGCTGCTGAAGCTCCATGAAGGCGGACTGTTGTTTCATCATGTCCTGGTCCAGACTGTCCATCCCTGACGTCATGTTCAACATGGTGGCAAGTGGCGGCCTGTAACTAGACAAAAATAAAAGTTGTTAATTCTCGGCAACTTTGAAGTTAAGAAGAAAAAAAATGAAAAATAGAAAAGTTATATAAAAAAAACATAAGGAGGAGCCGAAATATGTGATAAGAAATATGTGATAATTATTCTCGTAGTAACAGATGCGATCTTAGGCATCACATACAAAGACCGCATCACAAACCAAGAGATTAGAGACAGGGTCACTGCAGCGATCGGACCCCATGATGACCTGCTAACTACCGTGAAAAAACGCAAGCTGAAAATCTATGGCCATATTACAAGATCTTCGGGGCTAGCAAAGACCTTCCTACAGGGAACAGTACCAGGAAAAAGAAGAAGAGACAAAGAGAAAGCGGTGGGAGGACAACATAAATGAGTTCTAAACAGGGCAAAGGACAGAGAGGAATGGAAAAAGACGGTCTACGGGTCTTGCTTGGTGCCCAACGGTTCACAGACTATGGGATAGGTAACAGGTAACAGGTAAACAGATTCGAAATGGCCAAGCAAGTGCCCATTAAAAATTCATTTACACCCAGCCTATCTGATATTTAAAAAAAAAACCATGTCATATTACCCTCATAAGTATAGGCATGTGTGTTATGTGTAAGAATACATGTGTCATATGTGGGGGCATAACAGGTGCATAAGGGTGCCACAGATTTTATCTCTCCAAATCATTTAGGTAGGCGCCTGAGTTCTGAACCCTGGGTTCGAATCTCGCTGAAGACTTGGATTTTGGAATTCCGTGATTTATGGGGCGCCCCTGAGTCCACCCATCTCTAATGGGTACCTGAGTTTCGTTTGCGAAAGTAAAGGCGGTTGATTGGTTGATCGTTGTGCTGGCCACATAACAACCTGCTCGTTAACCCGTTAAAGTGCTGAGCTGTTTCAGAATGAGTGCATACAAAATGGAATTACAATTCTGATGTTTAGAGGCTAAACTACCACACGCATCTAAAGGGTGAAGCGTTGGCCAAAGAAACAGATGACTTATGAAAACATAATTAGCTTTATAAATCGCAAGGTCTGAAAGGGGCATTTTACTCTTCACGGCTGCAAACCTTGCCTCCACCCTCCCCTCCCCTTTTCTTACTTTTTCTTTACACCTTCAACGGCATACGGCCGTGATCGGAAACCCATAATAAACTAAGCCATTTGATATCAACCTTGGCATTTAGTGCTACGGTAGATGTGCCATTCAAGTGTACCTGGAGCTCCCACTTGACTAGTACTGACATAGTAACAAAGATGGCAAGAAGGGCTGTCGTTCAATAAGTCATACAGTTACATGTCTTACAAGGCATTAGCTTTTTTTTTCCTTACTTATTTCCAAGTTGTCCCGTTAAAAACGCGAATCCAAAATGAAGAATACGATTTTTTTTTTTGCTCATTCTAAAGTAAAAACTTGGGAAGGGGGGGGGGGAAGAGGTGCTGTCGTTCAATAAGTCATACAGATACATGTCTTACAGGACATTGGCTTTTTTTTTTCTTAATTATGTACAAGTTGTCCCGTTTAAAAACGCGAATCCAAATGAAGAATTCGATTTTTTTTTTGCTCATGCTAAAATAAAAACATGGGGGGGGGGAGGCGCTAACGTGTCCATCTTGATTAAATGGTGCCTGACATTTGATTGGGGAAACCGATTTGTTACTGTATATCTCATTCACAAATGAAACATTGAGTAAATTCACTTACAAATATGACGTTTACAATGGACCTCATTCACCAA
>JADKLZ010023417.1:17111-29534 GCA_021533235.1 Biomphalaria straminea | reverse complement strand
TGTCATCGACGTTATTGTCATCTACTTCCCTGAATCCCCCTGTCATTGATGTTATTGACATCTACTTCCCTGACTCCCTCTGTCATCGATGTTATTGGCATCTACTTCCCTGACTCCCCCTGTCATTGATGTTATTGGCATCTACTTCCTTGACTCCCCCTTTTTTTCATCGACGTTATTGTCATCTACTTCCCTGACTCCCTCTGTCATCGATGTTATTGCCATCTACTTCCCTGACTCCCTCTGTCATCGATGTTATTGCCATCTACTTCACTGACTCCCCTGTCATTGACGTTATTGTCATCTACTTCCTTGACTCCGCCTGTCATCGACGTTATTGTCATCTACTTCCCTGAATCCCCCTGTCATTTATGTTATTGTCATCTACTTCCCTGACTCCCCCTGTCATTGATGTTATTGTCATCTACTTCCCTGACTCCCCCTGTCATTGATGTTATTGTCATGTACTTCCCTGAATCCCCCTGTCATTGATGTTATTGTCATCTACTTCCATGACTCCCCCTGTCATCGACGTTATTGTCCTCTACTTCCCTGACTCCCCGTCATTGACGAGCTGGGTAAGTCGGTATAAAGTTCAGAAACTCCAGCCTTGTGAACTCTCCAGGTAAAGCTGAAGATCACGCGGTACAGATTGGTGTTGTAGCATTCAAAGGACAACATTTTATTATCTGTTCACTTCCGCTCTCCAAATGACCGCCTTCTGTAGGCTGAGACGCGATGAAACAGACATATACGCCTTTTTAAGATGCGATTTCCTTTTATAGCATGTCTGCTCTCTCTCTCGAACATTTTTTTTCCTTCTTCTTTATTTTATAAGATTTCCTTTTTAGAGGCCCACGAAAAGGGAAAAGACGCTATTAGTTTTGTGTGTAATGTCTGTCCGTCCGTCCGTCACGTTTAGATTTCGTAAACTAGAAAAGGTAGTGCAAATCCGACATTATAATAATTTAGCGATTTTAGACCATTCTGATGCGACGGCTACTTTTTTCTTTTCTGAAAGCGAAAAATCTTATTTTTTAAATCACTTATGCAAGCAGTTTTTTTTTAACTAAACAACTTTTACAACTATTAACAATTAATGGTAACAAACACTTGAGGCTCTTTAGTAGGGGAGAATATAAGAATGAATTTACTATATTTTAACACATTTATGCAAGCGATTTTAGATTTTGTGTCTTTTTTTTTTTACATTCATATTGCTAAGCTAAGTAAGTCGGGTAATGGGTGCCACAGCGGTCCAGCAAAGATCTATCAATCTTCTTTCTCCATTCCTTTCTGTTATTTGTCATTGATAGAATTTCATTCTGATGTTCTTTCTGAAAATATTGAAACCTGCATTCGGAAGCCAAATTAGAGTTTGTGTTTTCACACAAACTGTCTTTGTAATTTTTTTTCAAGTGTCTTGGTGTAAAAAAAAAAAAAAATGAAAGTTCCGAAATTGGAAAACGAAATGGTTGGATGGGATGTGAGCCTTTAAAAAAAAGATTTTAGTAAAAGAAGGTGTGGGAAATGTAACTAAAATGGGGGTTTGTGACTTGATATATTTAATACCATGGAAGTAAGAAAAGGGACACTGATAAAACGCTGCCTTTTAAATATGTATAGATAAATACCAAGATCAACCCAACAAAAACAGACAAAAAAAAATTTTAAACTTGTAGACATTTGTTCAGCTCTAAACAGGTAGCAGGGTACGTGAATATTACAGTATCTATGTGCGTAGTTAAGTAGCCAAGTAGTTACGTATTTATATTTGAAGGTAGGTAAGTAAATGTAAAGGTAGGTAGGTATTTAAATAGGAAGGTTGATAGATAAGTTTGTAGGTAAACAGGTAGAGTTAATGCGTGGATAGATATATTGGAGGATAGGAAAAGAGAGAGAAAGAGAGAGATTGAGAGAGAAAGAGAAAGAAAGAGAGAGTTTCAACAGTATGCACACGTTAGCGCTGTACAGGACCGTGTTTAGATTGAGCTAAATGGATGTACCCACATCGTCCAGGCATGCATTAAAACATCATTAGAGGTTGATTATTTCACCATTATAGGTTGATTATTTCACCATCACATTTCTCAAGGGGCCACAGGGGGCTTAATGTTTTTCAAACGTACCGAGTAACCTCAATTTAAAAATTATCTATTCCTGTGCACATTGATATATATATACATTACATATTTCTTCTATACAAGTAGTTAGACACCTCTTTTATATTTTATATTTTATAATACCTCTTCTATGCATTGGTTTACACTTAATATAGCAAATATTAAACATAGGCATGTACACTCTAAATATACCATGCTTGATAAAGCAGAGAAAATTTAACTCATTCATTGTTAGATCTACATAACTTCTTGTATTTCTACAAATAAAAAGGGTTAAATAATGACAATGCAATAGTAATCTTCGTTAGTTTGATTTAAATATCTTATTACATGGTTTTGAAAGTATTTGATAATATTAAAAGAGTTAAGTCTTTACAAAGACAATAACGAAAAAAAAGTTGCATTAACATTTATGTGACATTCCGTTACAGTATAAGAAGATCAATTATCTACAAACTCATTAATGTTATGCATATAGAATATATAGTTTTTAATTGTGCTATTCCCGAAAGGACATCGAAGCAGGGTCGATCCGGACATCTCTACAAGTTCCGAAAAAAATCAGTTAAATACTGTTGTGACTCAATGAGCCACTTATCAGATATTAAGCTGATAAAGACTTACAGATCAGATATTATTTAGGCTGATAAAAACAGATATTTAGGTGATAAGAAAAGACAAAAATGAAATATTAAGCTGATAAGAACTGATACAAATCAGATATTAAGCTGATCAGATCAAATTATGATCAGATATGGTAGAGTGCAGCATCTGCTTACCTTGATACTTTAATCTTTATATTATTTGTAGCTCGGAAAATAAAAAAGGTTAAGGACAATGTGAATTTAAACAAACATGACATCTAAACCTTCAATAGCAATTCTTTTGTTGCATGGAATACGGAGGTGTTCATAAGCGAAGTACTGTAATACTCTTTATAGTAATGAGCGTGCACCGTAGAATCATATTTCTTAGCGCTTTCGCTTGCAATTTAAAGTAATGTGTATAATTTGGTCGGCTACACTGATCTTTCAAAACGATGTTGTTTACTTACTTAACAGTGTTAATCTGTCTACGTCGAAATCTTCCCCAATCTTTCTCTTTTAAGTTTTTAAAAATATTTTCTTTGCTTTGTTCCATTATATCGCCACCATATTTCGTCATATCCCCCATTCTCTTTGTTTTTTTCTTTTTCTCTCTAACTGTATTTGATTGCAATACACATAGATGTGATCTTGAAAATCAAAGTGTAAACGAAGAGTACATTACTGTGATTACCTTTTAGAGGGAAACAATTCAATCACACTTTCACCAATTAGAGTATGTTAAACAAAATCTCTTAATTATGAATGACAATATGCATGATGCCAGGATATGCATTCCTGGGAGACAGTGCGCCCATGACAATTTAAACAATTGGGTCAACTTACCCTTCTTCCAGCTTCGTTGTTGTGTAAGTTCATAACGGACCTGGGCTTATTCCGCCTTTTTTTACCCCGCTCTCTGGCGTCCACGAACACTTTGGAAAACGCTATGCCGTAGGCAATATTGTCCGAGCACCCTGACCATTCGAAATTTTCCTGACTCCTGCCGCGGAGTGTCCTATCACAACCACACTTCCTGAGCTGTCCACTGCTGCAAGCCCTGGTCACCGCATGGGCCACACCAGCAGACGATATAGAATGAACAAAGGCTGCCTCCCTGGTGCCTGGAGAAGGAAAAGAGAAACTACTGAAGCAAACAAAGATTTGAGAAATGAACCTACAATGTGGTGCAACTAAGCAATATCAATGAGTAATTCTTAGGGTGATTTTATAAAGGCAAATATAAATACACACAAAAATATAACCATAATCTTCAAATACAACAAAAAAAAAACAAACATTTTTTATCAAAATACTAAGAAAGGCACTAAGATAAAGGCACATTCCTCGTTCCATATGCTAGGACAAATTTCTACAAATGCTCCTTCTTTATTAGAGCATGGAATGAGTTGCCTGAGCTAGCCAGAAAAACCAGTGACTTGGCATAGTTTAGGTCATTGTTTAACATGCAAGACTAGATGCATGACGTATAGGACGTAATCATCTTCTTTTTGGAAGTAACGTCTGTATTATATAAGATAAGAAGATAATAACAAGGTTAAAAAGAGAGCTTTTGTGAAACACAAACTCAAAATCAGTTCCGAAGTGGTCCACCCAGACAGGTAAAAAGGCGGGACGGACGGACGGACAGACATTCCACACAAAACTAATAGCGTCCTTTCCCCTTTCAAGAGCCACTAAAAAATGGCAATGTCTGTAATTCTTCTGATTAAGGAAGGAAGGATTACAGAAGATCGCGATGTTTCACGTGGCCACGCAAACCCAGATACGACCTGCACATTATTCAATTTCAGATATCAGGCCTTTTTTTTTTCTCTGGTAGTTGGTAGCTGGCAGCAGTTGACCTCTGAAAAAGACAGTTGGAGAGCTCTCACAGAGATGGCGGAACACACATTTGAGGCATTGAGGAATGCCCTTGTAGAGGACAGGTGAAGAGGATTAAAGAAAACGTAAATACAGATATATAGATATAGATATAAATACAATGAAATAGAAAAAATGTGTATTTAGATTTAAATGCACATAAACACTTTTAGAAATTATATTAATGCATAATAAAAAGAAGGTGCTCATAAAGAATACTTATAAAGAATTCCCCTAAAGACTATGTAAACTGTACGTCCATATTTTTCTCATTGTCGCAAACAAACAAAAAACAGCATCTAAATTCTAAGGTAATTAAAGCATCTGTGAAAGAGAGACAAAGAGTTTGGTCCTTAGATGATTAGTTGACATCTTCAAAGTAGAAAAAAAAAACAATTTGAATGAGATGAACTTTGTCATTCAACATATGTACCGGAAGCTCAAAATTGGAACCAGTGAAATCGGGAGTGTCACCAGAGAATGCTGACCATGTCCTTCGAAACTGTTCTCTTACCATGAGGCCCGTACAAGACACTGGCCCCAAAGCACCCCAATGGAACTATATGGAGAGCTCCCTGATTTGGAAACCACTGCGAAGTTCATCTCATATATTGGTCTAGTCATCTGAACACTCCAGCATAGAAATATGAATGGCATGGTAAATGTTATAGAGAATACCTCCACGTTAGAAACTTAAAATACAACTTTAAAAAAAAAAGGTAAATGTGTTCATAACTTTACATAGTTTAAGGTAAAATCTAAAGCGCCCCGAGACCCGTGTACCTGACTATCATTCTTTATTACCACCCTGTAGGTAGATATTGTCTTATCATCTCTCCAATAGAGAGCTCGGACTAGGTCGGCAGACGGAATTCCGGGACACGTAATTACTATCCCGGGACATGTCGTAACAACTGAGTTGGACGCTCGCGGTGAGCGCCATTTTTTTTTTCTTTTTTTTTTTTTTTTGATGTTCGTGAATGACCTACTTTGTTAACGAAACGGCGATGTTCCTGGAGTTGTTTCCTGGGGGAGGGGGGTTTCATACGCGTGATAAACTGCATCTATTATGCAGAGCAGGGCCGACAGTCGAGTGGGGAGGGGGGACTATAATAAAACTTCTGAAATAAAGAAAAAAAGAGAAGATAGTGAAGGGAGGTATAATCGAGGAGGCTCTTTTTTACGACCAAAGGCTGACAAGGTTTGATAAGTCCCCACTGACAATCAAATCTCTCTGGGGATTGAGTTTGATTTGCAGTTTGCCGAAGGCTAGCAGATTGCCTTGAAACATCCCTAGTCTTTAGTTGCCCCCCCTCCACACAGACACACCAATAGCGTTCTCTCCCCCCCCCCTCTCGGCTGATTTTGATGAAATGCGGTGTTATCAATAGTGACTATAATTTCATGGCGCCGTTCTGCACACACGAATCGACGCGATGCCTCAATGTTCAAGTGAATGGGTTTCGTGGGCAAAATGTTGCTTTCAAAACGTTGTCAGATCCATGATTCAAATGTAATTCTAGAAATCTTTATGCAAGACGGACTACCAGTAATACATAAATAGTGTAGATCTGTATACCTAGGTGTATCGCAATCAATATATATATTTTTTTAAATAGCTAATGTATCAAATGGAAAATTCCACAATATTTTATGAAAGTATTCGGAACATGGAAGATTATAAAATATGCGAATGTTTGATAGGTAGCTACTAGACTGCTATAACCATTAAAATAACTCGTTCATATCGAAGTTATCAAAGTACGATGATCACTACAGCTGCATGCGTCTAATATCTAGGCCAACATTTGTATAGTATGTCTTCGGCTAAAAAAAAAAAAGACAAAGAAAGAAATCTTGAAAACATTTCAAGCATTAGGCCTAATTAAGCAATTTTCAGCAATCTTGATTTGACCGAAAAGTGGTAGGGAAATACTGGGCTTTGGCCGTTATACACAAACATAAATTAACAGTTCTTGCCTAATATATCGTTATGTAAGTTACATATTAGGCCTAAAGAATACTATAAAATGCTCTAATTTTTGGTGTCTGTAACAAGCTGAAAGTTGTCATGTTTGTTATTTTTTTTTAGTTTGACACAGGTCAGGGTTCATTTCAAAATAGCTTTTCATGTTGATTTCTCATGCAGATCACGTTGAAGATCACGTTGAAGATCACGTCAAGTCCCCCAACTGGCCAAGGCTCACGGCTAACCCTTACGCGGACATTTGATGGCTAGGCACGTGGTGAGAACGGAGATCAGGAAACTCCGGCCAGCGTTTCCGTTGACCCTTGATCCCCCTTTTCACTCTTCAGTGATTTGCCAACCTCGACCACAACTACCCTCAGCCGAATTGAGACAAGAGCTGAACTCTAATTTGGAACTAATTAAACTCTCCTCTTAAGCTCTTTCTTTGAGTCAATGATCTTTGGTGCATCTAACAGCAAACCATTAAATGAAAAGTAAATAGTTCTGGAGAAGGCTTTTTGGATGTTCTGACACGTGACCATTGAGATAGTCCTTGTTCTTAAGTCTTTCATAGTAAAATATATAATAAAATCATTAATGCCCGACAGATGTTTCTGATCAGAAAAAAAAAATCATTTAAAAAAAATTCACAAAAACCCGTCATGCAGATAAATCAGTTGCCTTAGTTGCGCTCATATGTCTTTGTTAGTCAAGTTTTTTTTTTTTTTTTTTTTTGTATTTATTGTATTAGGTGTTGTTGACTAAAAAAGCGACATCTTAAATATATGATTCCTAAAAAAGGAGACTACTCAAGGTCAGTTATTGCTTGCATAAGGTTAATTAATAAATAATGAGGATAAAAGTCTTGATTAAAACAATTACTGAAAATGTCTGTAAGTTTGTCTTTATGTCTGCCTATCTATCCTGAAATCCTTTTATCCACCTATAATTCCATCCGTTCATCTATCAAATCATCTAAACATCTATTCAGCCATCAACAAAAGGTAGCACACAAACCTTCTTCCAGACTCCCCCCTTCTCCAACAGGTCCACAAAAGAGGTGCTACAGTGTGAAAAATACCCTATACAAACAAAAGGAATTCTGTATTTAAAATTATAATGCAGAGGACTTAAAAAGAAACGAAAAATAAAAAAAAATAAAACTCTTCAACCAAAAAAGAGTGGAATACTATTTCCCTAACGAACTCATTTCCAGTAACACATGTCTGAATCATGCATTGTAGAGTTCAATCCCAGTAGATGTTTGATTATTGAGGCACACTTACAACGCCAAGTGTGTAAATAGTGTTTACCTGACGTGCTAAATCTTTACATTTTTTGGTAAATAGCAATCCGCACAATATTCGTGAAACCAAGCATCACTATCCTCAAGCACGTTTTTTTTTTCCTGTCTGCTAACAGGCGTTTGGCTGAAAACGTGAGAGCGACTTTTCGGCTGAGCCTAACACCAATCTAAACGAATAAATAAATTTTGACAGGACTCTGTCGGGCCGTTAGATCGGAACAGCTGTCTCGCGTTAATTAGCTCTTGTTCCAGACCTCACCTACAGCTATACACACAACTACTGTTTGTCGTTGCTGAACAGGCCACGTGACTTAAGTCACTAACAGATTCCTTCCATGCAACCTCCCTATCGCCCCCCCCGACCCTCCGTTCGGTCCCCTCACCTCCAGGGTAACTATCAATATAATGTAATGCGAACATCTCCCCCCCCCCCCGGGTCAACGATTTGTTTACATCCCTATTTCAACGGCTCTTCTAAGCCAATTCAGCACGACTTAATGTACCGTACCGTGATACAGAGTATGTATCTTAGGTTGGGATGGACGGGGGGGGGGGGTGGGGGGGGGGGGGGAGCAGAAGGGGGGGCTGAGGAACCCTGTGATTCTGACTCTACTCAGCTAACACCCGGTTACTAGAAACACTGCATCTGACAGGAATCCTACACTTAAAGGCAAACGGTTCCCGAACAGAAGAGAATAATGTCAGGAACTTCAATGAACACAAAGACTCATTGGGGAGTTGGGGTAAAGGAAGGCATTAATGCAATGAGATTTGCATAACGCAGAGTTACATTTTAGACTAATTACATTATAAAACAATACTGGTAAGCCATGTGAATGAGTGTTATACACATATAATTTGAAACTTCCTATTTATAGGTGGCTTGGCTTGGCTTCAGAACCTAGGAGTCCTGAGTTCGAATCTCGGTTGAAGACGGAAAATGAATTTCAAAATGTTTTAAGGGCGCCCCTGAGTCTACCCAATTCTAAAGAATACCTTCCTTTCGTTGGGGAAAGTAAAGGCGGTTGGCCGTTGTGCTGGCCACATTACACCCCGTTCGTTAACCGATGGCCACAGAAACATATGACCTTAACATCATCTGGCCTAAAGATCGCAAGGCCTGAAAGGGGAACGTTTTACTTTGCATTTACAATTTCAAAATGTTAAATTAGCCATTTATTTACGCCACCCTGAGTACATGCCGATGCCAAGAAAGCAACTAGTAGAAGTTCACATTTTCAGTTAGAACGAAAATTTAAAGCGTATTAAAAGTTCTTGTCTTATGGACTTTTATTTTTCTGAATTTAGGAGCGAAACCAAAAAAAAAAAAAGGTTTTAAAAGATCTTCCAGGACCCCTGACATCTTGCGAGAACCGCTGCTCTTAAGATTTCCCACACGTGAACCTCTCGAGTGAGCGTTTCTGGATCAAACAAATGTGTAACGAAATAAAGCCAAAAATGTTTACCCGTTGACAAGAGAGATGCCGGCGTTCCTGGCTCCTCGGCTAAACCAAATAGACTAACGACATCTCGGATACTACCAAGTGAACATGGAAAAATAATCTAGTATGGCCATGCAC
This sequence comes from Biomphalaria straminea, assembly GCA_021533235.1. Taxonomy (NCBI): domain Eukaryota; kingdom Metazoa; phylum Mollusca; class Gastropoda; family Planorbidae; genus Biomphalaria; species Biomphalaria straminea. Next base: position 20,088 of record JADKLZ010023417.1, on the reverse strand, counting down.
CTTGAAAGGAGTTCAAATCTCAGGATGGCAAACCAATACAACAAGCCAAAGTGTGCTTCTATTTGTTATTATTATTTATCTAATATATAAAAGGAAAACAAAGGCGTATGTATGTATGTATGTATGTATGTATGTCCCCGTATAGAAATCAAAACCGTTTTACCGATCTTGACAAAACTTGACAGAAATGTTCCTTGGGTACTAACTTAGACCTGTGTGTATGAATTGTAGCCCTAAAACAAACTTAAAACCCTAAAAAAAAAAATAAAGTTGCCCAACTCTATTACAGCTATACTATTTTATGGACCTAGGCTTTGTTTACAAATGTTGACACGAGAAAAGATCGAAAGGATTTAGATCTAGATCAAATTTTAAGAAATACACTTTGCTCTTATAGATTTTTACTTTGACGCATGAAAATACAAAATATAGTTTAATGATTTAATTATTTAACAAAATTAAGCTTCGAATTTGTGTTTAGAAAAGGATTTTTACATAAATTCGTTCTTTGTAACTGCGAATATGAAAATTCTGTTGAACATACTTTCATTAGACATTACCGAAAGGTTACACATCTCTCTATTCCTAGATCTAGGCATTCTAGGTCTAAAACTGTAATTCAACTCAAAGATGATAGAACTTCTCTTCGCAAAGATAGTTTTAAGCTTTAACACATGAACATAGGCCTACTAATTACAGTCCATTCATTTCATATTTTAATCAAATTAACATTGAAATTTGTTTTCTAAAGCATTTTTACATGATAGCAACTATTACCCTAATATCGCGTAAATTAAGGTCAATTTGCCATTTTTAGCTCCATTCATATTTTTTTTAACGTGAATTCACGCATTCCTTACAACATTATAATTTTCTTTAATTGTTTCTAATGCACTATATCACTGACTACATCAGCAATACCCAAGTTAAGACCCGCGGGCAGCGGGTAATATCTGTCTAGTGCTTCACAAAGAAAGAAAAAATTGAAACAATTTCGACATTCCTTTCAAATATGAAAAACCAAGAGATATATAAATGTTGAATGGTTTAATGGGTTTAAATAGAGATATTATTAGACTTGCACCCATAAATATCATTTGGAAACAAAATTCTTCAGAATCATTTATTTAGTGAATATAGAATTAAGCCACGCTTCTTCTGTTTCAATTGAATAAACGCAGGAAGCGCGGAGTTGACTATGTGGGGGCCTGGAGGGAAGGATTTTTTTGAAGGCCAAAAACCAGTTTGAAGCTTTAATATCATTGCACTTAATAATAGGACTGGCTCGAAAAGCAAGTCGTATTGGTGTGGAAAGAAACAGAGTGCATTTGTCTTGGCTTTAAACATATTGACTCCCTAAGGGCCGCAACAGTGTAAGGACATCGGACCTTTGTTTTGGGATGGGTGCATGTCAATTCGAGCTTTATGGTCAATAGCAATCTACTCCTTGTCGGTCTTTTCTTCTATTCCCTTGTAGGGTTCCCACGTTAAGCTTTGCAATGTTTTCTGTCCTTTATTTTATTCAAAGTGGAATGTATTTTTGTAAGTAAATATTTATTATATATTAAATCTGGAGCCCCTTTTTAAGGGTGAGACCATGTGTTGTTGCTCAATCTTTCAGCGTCGTAAGTCCGGCCTTTAAAGTAAGTATATTCATATGTTTAGATGATCTATGTACTGTTGAAAAACCAAACTCTCTTCTAACCAATATATAATCTATCATAATTAGGCCTATAAAGATTTCATAAGTAAATATAATCCAATGGCTATTGAAATGTGATAATTGTATTGATAATAGTAAAGATAGGGTATTCCTGATAGTACTATATAAGATAAACTGCGTGACCCCCTTCCCACCCCTACCCAGCCCTTTAGATGACAGCGCCCATGTTTTCCAAGCCGGGGGTGCCCTCATACTTGCGTAGTTCTTCACGTTCTTGAGACACAGGTGTGCCATATTCTCCGGGTGGTTTCAATCAGGAAAACTTTATGTTTTCATAACAAGGGACACAACTGCGTTACGTCAAGTATGTAAGAGGAAGCATCTGGAGTTGAAGAGCATGTCTAAGTTTGCTGTATAATATAAAATACAGGCATGTTTTTTTTTATGGTCTTTAGTTAATGACTTGATGGGAGAGGGTAGTTTCACTGTGTGAGGTCTTTTGAGACCGACAGAAGCGTAGATGAATAGTAAGACAAACAGACAGACAGACAGACAAATAGATAGATAGATAGATAGATAGACAGACAGACAGACAGACAGACAGACAGACAGACAGACAGACAGACAGACAGACAGACAGACAGACAGAAAGATTTTTAGCTTCTCAGGTATTAGGACTTGCTCAAAGGAGGCACCTCCCCTTTCTAATCTTACACTTAAAATGAGCTTACTATAGTCATAGAAAACTTTACGTTCGATTCGAATTCAATCATAAAACAATTTTGTCTTGTCAATTCAAACTAAATATTGAAGTGATTTACAGTGTAAAACTATAGATATTTAAAAACAATCAAATAAAATGCTTTTAAATCTTAACTTTAAACCTTAAGGTATCAATATTCCTTCTTTCCTAATTTGCCATGCAAAGAAACACTTTGAATGCATCGTTTAATGTAAAGCTCATCTGATTTTGCGGTCTACGGTTAACGAGGGTGTCATGTGACCAGCACAACGAGTCAACGACCAACCGCATTAACTTTTCCTCAACTAATGTCAGGTACCAATTAGAGCTGGGTGGACCCAGAGGCGCCCAAGGATCCCGAAATAAAAATCTCAGTCTTCACCAGGATTCGAACCCGGGATCCTCGTTTTAGAAGCCGAGCGCTTTACAGCTCAGCCACCGCGCCTCCTTTTCGTTCCAACTCCAGCTGTAATTGACAACGTTCCTCAGACTCGCACATCTAAGAAAGTAAGGCCGTCATAGTTTGGATCTTGTCGGTCGCTTCACTACAGAGGAAACATTACACCTTGGTA
>JADKLZ010023416.1:17113-29418 GCA_021533235.1 Biomphalaria straminea | reverse complement strand
TGTCATCGACGTTATTGTCATCTACTTCCCTGAATCCCCCTGTCATTGATGTTATTGACATCTACTTCCCTGACTCCCTCTGTCATCGATGTTATTGGCATCTACTTCCCTGACTCCCCCTGTCATTGATGTTATTGGCATCTACTTCCTTGACTCCCCCTTTTTTTCATCGACGTTATTGTCATCTACTTCCCTGACTCCCTCTGTCATCGATGTTATTGCCATCTACTTCACTGACTCCCCTGTCATTGACGTTATTGTCATCTACTTCCTTGACTCCGCCTGTCATCGACGTTATTGTCATCTACTTCCCTGAATCCCCCTGTCATTTATGTTATTGTCATCTACTTCCCTGACTCCCCCTGTCATTGATGTTATTGTCATCTACTTCCATGACTCCCCCTGTCATCGACGTTATTGTCCTCTACTTCCCTGACTCCCCGTCATTGACGAGCTGGGTAAGTCGGTATAAAGTTCAGAAACTCCAGCCTTGTGAACTCTCCAGGTAAAGCTGAAGATCACGCGGTACAGATTGGTGTTGTAGCATTCAAAGGACAACATTTTATTATCTGTTCACTTCCGCTCTCCAAATGACCGCCTTCTGTAGGCTGAGACGCGATGAAACAGACATATACGCCTTTTTAAGATGCGATTTCCTTTTATAGCATGTCTGCTCTCTCTCTCGAACATTTTTTTTCCTTCTTCTTTATTTTATAAGATTTCCTTTTTAGAGGCCCACGAAAAGGGAAAAGACGCTATTAGTTTTGTGTGTAATGTCTGTCCGTCCGTCCGTCACGTTTAGATTTCGTAAACTAGAAAAGGTAGTGCAAATCCGACATTATAATAATTTAGCGATTTTAGACCATTCTGATGCGACGGCTACTTTTTTCTTTTCTGAAAGCGAAAAATCTTATTTTTTAAATCACTTATGCAAGCAGTTTTTTTTTAACTAAACAACTTTTACAACTATTAACAATTAATGGTAACAAACACTTGAGGCTCTTTAGTAGGGGAGAATATAAGAATGAATTTACTATATTTTAACACATTTATGCAAGCGATTTTAGATTTTGTGTCTTTTTTTTTTTACATTCATATTGCTAAGCTAAGTAAGTCGGGTAATGGGTGCCACAGCGGTCCAGCAAAGATCTATCAATCTTCTTTCTCCATTCCTTTCTGTTATTTGTCATTGATAGAATTTCATTCTGATGTTCTTTCTGAAAATATTGAAACCTGCATTCGGAAGCCAAATTAGAGTTTGTGTTTTCACACAAACTGTCTTTGTAATTTTTTTTCAAGTGTCTTGGTGTAAAAAAAAAAAAAAATGAAAGTTCCGAAATTGGAAAACGAAATGGTTGGATGGGATGTGAGCCTTTAAAAAAAAGATTTTAGTAAAAGAAGGTGTGGGAAATGTAACTAAAATGGGGGTTTGTGACTTGATATATTTAATACCATGGAAGTAAGAAAAGGGACACTGATAAAACGCTGCCTTTTAAATATGTATAGATAAATACCAAGATCAACCCAACAAAAACAGACAAAAAAAAATTTTAAACTTGTAGACATTTGTTCAGCTCTAAACAGGTAGCAGGGTACGTGAATATTACAGTATCTATGTGCGTAGTTAAGTAGCCAAGTAGTTACGTATTTATATTTGAAGGTAGGTAAGTAAATGTAAAGGTAGGTAGGTATTTAAATAGGAAGGTTGATAGATAAGTTTGTAGGTAAACAGGTAGAGTTAATGCGTGGATAGATATATTGGAGGATAGGAAAAGAGAGAGAAAGAGAGAGATTGAGAGAGAAAGAGAAAGAAAGAGAGAGTTTCAACAGTATGCACACGTTAGCGCTGTACAGGACCGTGTTTAGATTGAGCTAAATGGATGTACCCACATCGTCCAGGCATGCATTAAAACATCATTAGAGGTTGATTATTTCACCATTATAGGTTGATTATTTCACCATCACATTTCTCAAGGGGCCACAGGGGGCTTAATGTTTTTCAAACGTACCGAGTAACCTCAATTTAAAAATTATCTATTCCTGTGCACATTGATATATATATACATTACATATTTCTTCTATACAAGTAGTTAGACACCTCTTTTATATTTTATATTTTATAATACCTCTTCTATGCATTGGTTTACACTTAATATAGCAAATATTAAACATAGGCATGTACACTCTAAATATACCATGCTTGATAAAGCAGAGAAAATTTAACTCATTCATTGTTAGATCTACATAACTTCTTGTATTTCTACAAATAAAAAGGGTTAAATAATGACAATGCAATAGTAATCTTCGTTAGTTTGATTTAAATATCTTATTACATGGTTTTGAAAGTATTTGATAATATTAAAAGAGTTAAGTCTTTACAAAGACAATAACGAAAAAAAAGTTGCATTAACATTTATGTGACATTCCGTTACAGTATAAGAAGATCAATTATCTACAAACTCATTAATGTTATGCATATAGAATATATAGTTTTTAATTGTGCTATTCCCGAAAGGACATCGAAGCAGGGTCGATCCGGACATCTCTACAAGTTCCGAAAAAAATCAGTTAAATACTGTTGTGACTCAATGAGCCACTTATCAGATATTAAGCTGATAAAGACTTACAGATCAGATATTATTTAGGCTGATAAAAACAGATATTTAGGTGATAAGAAAAGACAAAAATGAAATATTAAGCTGATAAGAACTGATACAAATCAGATATTAAGCTGATCAGATCAAATTATGATCAGATATGGTAGAGTGCAGCATCTGCTTACCTTGATACTTTAATCTTTATATTATTTGTAGCTCGGAAAATAAAAAAGGTTAAGGACAATGTGAATTTAAACAAACATGACATCTAAACCTTCAATAGCAATTCTTTTGTTGCATGGAATACGGAGGTGTTCATAAGCGAAGTACTGTAATACTCTTTATAGTAATGAGCGTGCACCGTAGAATCATATTTCTTAGCGCTTTCGCTTGCAATTTAAAGTAATGTGTATAATTTGGTCGGCTACACTGATCTTTCAAAACGATGTTGTTTACTTACTTAACAGTGTTAATCTGTCTACGTCGAAATCTTCCCCAATCTTTCTCTTTTAAGTTTTTAAAAATATTTTCTTTGCTTTGTTCCATTATATCGCCACCATATTTCGTCATATCCCCCATTCTCTTTGTTTTTTTCTTTTTCTCTCTAACTGTATTTGATTGCAATACACATAGATGTGATCTTGAAAATCAAAGTGTAAACGAAGAGTACATTACTGTGATTACCTTTTAGAGGGAAACAATTCAATCACACTTTCACCAATTAGAGTATGTTAAACAAAATCTCTTAATTATGAATGACAATATGCATGATGCCAGGATATGCATTCCTGGGAGACAGTGCGCCCATGACAATTTAAACAATTGGGTCAACTTACCCTTCTTCCAGCTTCGTTGTTGTGTAAGTTCATAACGGACCTGGGCTTATTCCGCCTTTTTTTACCCCGCTCTCTGGCGTCCACGAACACTTTGGAAAACGCTATGCCGTAGGCAATATTGTCCGAGCACCCTGACCATTCGAAATTTTCCTGACTCCTGCCGCGGAGTGTCCTATCACAACCACACTTCCTGAGCTGTCCACTGCTGCAAGCCCTGGTCACCGCATGGGCCACACCAGCAGACGATATAGAATGAACAAAGGCTGCCTCCCTGGTGCCTGGAGAAGGAAAAGAGAAACTACTGAAGCAAACAAAGATTTGAGAAATGAACCTACAATGTGGTGCAACTAAGCAATATCAATGAGTAATTCTTAGGGTGATTTTATAAAGGCAAATATAAATACACACAAAAATATAACCATAATCTTCAAATACAACAAAAAAAAAACAAACATTTTTTATCAAAATACTAAGAAAGGCACTAAGATAAAGGCACATTCCTCGTTCCATATGCTAGGACAAATTTCTACAAATGCTCCTTCTTTATTAGAGCATGGAATGAGTTGCCTGAGCTAGCCAGAAAAACCAGTGACTTGGCATAGTTTAGGTCATTGTTTAACATGCAAGACTAGATGCATGACGTATAGGACGTAATCATCTTCTTTTTGGAAGTAACGTCTGTATTATATAAGATAAGAAGATAATAACAAGGTTAAAAAGAGAGCTTTTGTGAAACACAAACTCAAAATCAGTTCCGAAGTGGTCCACCCAGACAGGTAAAAAGGCGGGACGGACGGACGGACAGACATTCCACACAAAACTAATAGCGTCCTTTCCCCTTTCAAGAGCCACTAAAAAATGGCAATGTCTGTAATTCTTCTGATTAAGGAAGGAAGGATTACAGAAGATCGCGATGTTTCACGTGGCCACGCAAACCCAGATACGACCTGCACATTATTCAATTTCAGATATCAGGCCTTTTTTTTTTCTCTGGTAGTTGGTAGCTGGCAGCAGTTGACCTCTGAAAAAGACAGTTGGAGAGCTCTCACAGAGATGGCGGAACACACATTTGAGGCATTGAGGAATGCCCTTGTAGAGGACAGGTGAAGAGGATTAAAGAAAACGTAAATACAGATATATAGATATAGATATAAATACAATGAAATAGAAAAAATGTGTATTTAGATTTAAATGCACATAAACACTTTTAGAAATTATATTAATGCATAATAAAAAGAAGGTGCTCATAAAGAATACTTATAAAGAATTCCCCTAAAGACTATGTAAACTGTACGTCCATATTTTTCTCATTGTCGCAAACAAACAAAAAACAGCATCTAAATTCTAAGGTAATTAAAGCATCTGTGAAAGAGAGACAAAGAGTTTGGTCCTTAGATGATTAGTTGACATCTTCAAAGTAGAAAAAAAAAACAATTTGAATGAGATGAACTTTGTCATTCAACATATGTACCGGAAGCTCAAAATTGGAACCAGTGAAATCGGGAGTGTCACCAGAGAATGCTGACCATGTCCTTCGAAACTGTTCTCTTACCATGAGGCCCGTACAAGACACTGGCCCCAAAGCACCCCAATGGAACTATATGGAGAGCTCCCTGATTTGGAAACCACTGCGAAGTTCATCTCATATATTGGTCTAGTCATCTGAACACTCCAGCATAGAAATATGAATGGCATGGTAAATGTTATAGAGAATACCTCCACGTTAGAAACTTAAAATACAACTTTAAAAAAAAAGGTAAATGTGTTCATAACTTTACATAGTTTAAGGTAAAATCTAAAGCGCCCCGAGACCCGTGTACCTGACTATCATTCTTTATTACCACCCTGTAGGTAGATATTGTCTTATCATCTCTCCAATAGAGAGCTCGGACTAGGTCGGCAGACGGAATTCCGGGACACGTAATTACTATCCCGGGACATGTCGTAACAACTGAGTTGGACGCTCGCGGTGAGCGCCATTTTTTTTTTCTTTTTTTTTTTTTTTTGATGTTCGTGAATGACCTACTTTGTTAACGAAACGGCGATGTTCCTGGAGTTGTTTCCTGGGGGAGGGGGGTTTCATACGCGTGATAAACTGCATCTATTATGCAGAGCAGGGCCGACAGTCGAGTGGGGAGGGGGGACTATAATAAAACTTCTGAAATAAAGAAAAAAAGAGAAGATAGTGAAGGGAGGTATAATCGAGGAGGCTCTTTTTTACGACCAAAGGCTGACAAGGTTTGATAAGTCCCCACTGACAATCAAATCTCTCTGGGGATTGAGTTTGATTTGCAGTTTGCCGAAGGCTAGCAGATTGCCTTGAAACATCCCTAGTCTTTAGTTGCCCCCCCTCCACACAGACACACCAATAGCGTTCTCTCCCCCCCCCCTCTCGGCTGATTTTGATGAAATGCGGTGTTATCAATAGTGACTATAATTTCATGGCGCCGTTCTGCACACACGAATCGACGCGATGCCTCAATGTTCAAGTGAATGGGTTTCGTGGGCAAAATGTTGCTTTCAAAACGTTGTCAGATCCATGATTCAAATGTAATTCTAGAAATCTTTATGCAAGACGGACTACCAGTAATACATAAATAGTGTAGATCTGTATACCTAGGTGTATCGCAATCAATATATATATTTTTTTAAATAGCTAATGTATCAAATGGAAAATTCCACAATATTTTATGAAAGTATTCGGAACATGGAAGATTATAAAATATGCGAATGTTTGATAGGTAGCTACTAGACTGCTATAACCATTAAAATAACTCGTTCATATCGAAGTTATCAAAGTACGATGATCACTACAGCTGCATGCGTCTAATATCTAGGCCAACATTTGTATAGTATGTCTTCGGCTAAAAAAAAAAAAGACAAAGAAAGAAATCTTGAAAACATTTCAAGCATTAGGCCTAATTAAGCAATTTTCAGCAATCTTGATTTGACCGAAAAGTGGTAGGGAAATACTGGGCTTTGGCCGTTATACACAAACATAAATTAACAGTTCTTGCCTAATATATCGTTATGTAAGTTACATATTAGGCCTAAAGAATACTATAAAATGCTCTAATTTTTGGTGTCTGTAACAAGCTGAAAGTTGTCATGTTTGTTATTTTTTTTTAGTTTGACACAGGTCAGGGTTCATTTCAAAATAGCTTTTCATGTTGATTTCTCATGCAGATCACGTTGAAGATCACGTTGAAGATCACGTCAAGTCCCCCAACTGGCCAAGGCTCACGGCTAACCCTTACGCGGACATTTGATGGCTAGGCACGTGGTGAGAACGGAGATCAGGAAACTCCGGCCAGCGTTTCCGTTGACCCTTGATCCCCCTTTTCACTCTTCAGTGATTTGCCAACCTCGACCACAACTACCCTCAGCCGAATTGAGACAAGAGCTGAACTCTAATTTGGAACTAATTAAACTCTCCTCTTAAGCTCTTTCTTTGAGTCAATGATCTTTGGTGCATCTAACAGCAAACCATTAAATGAAAAGTAAATAGTTCTGGAGAAGGCTTTTTGGATGTTCTGACACGTGACCATTGAGATAGTCCTTGTTCTTAAGTCTTTCATAGTAAAATATATAATAAAATCATTAATGCCCGACAGATGTTTCTGATCAGAAAAAAAAAATCATTTAAAAAAAATTCACAAAAACCCGTCATGCAGATAAATCAGTTGCCTTAGTTGCGCTCATATGTCTTTGTTAGTAAAATTTTTTTTTTTTTTTTTTTTTTGTATTTATTGTATTAGGTGTTGTTGACTAAAAAAGCGACATCTTAAATATATGATTCCTAAAAAAGGAGACTACTCAAGGTCAGTTATTGCTTGCATAAGGTTAATTAATAAATAATGAGGATAAAAGTCTTGATTAAAACAATTACTGAAAATGTCTGTAAGTTTGTCTTTATGTCTGCCTATCTATCCTGAAATCCTTTTATCCACCTATAATTCCATCCGTTCATCTATCAAATCATCTAAACATCTATTCAGCCATCAACAAAAGGTAGCACACAAACCTTCTTCCAGACTCCCCCCTTCTCCAACAGGTCCACAAAAGAGGTGCTACAGTGTGAAAAATACCCTATACAAACAAAAGGAATTCTGTATTTAAAATTATAATGCAGAGGACTTAAAAAGAAACGAAAAATAAAAAAAAATAAAACTCTTCAACCAAAAAAGAGTGGAATACTATTTCCCTAACGAACTCATTTCCAGTAACACATGTCTGAATCATGCATTGTAGAGTTCAATCCCAGTAGATGTTTGATTATTGAGGCACACTTACAACGCCAAGTGTGTAAATAGTGTTTACCTGACGTGCTAAATCTTTACATTTTTTGGTAAATAGCAATCCGCACAATATTCGTGAAACCAAGCATCACTATCCTCAAGCACGTTTTTTTTTTTCCTGTCTGCTAACAGGCGTTTGGCTGAAAACGTGAGAGCGACTTTTCGGCTGAGCCTAACACCAATCTAAACGAATAAATAAATTTTGACAGGACTCTGTCGGGCCGTTAGATCGGAACAGCTGTCTCGCGTTAATTAGCTCTTGTTCCAGACCTCACCTACAGCTATACACACAACTACTGTTTGTCGTTGCTGAACAGGCCACGTGACTTAAGTCACTAACAGATTCCTTCCATGCAACCTCCCTATCGCCCCCCCCGACCCTCCGTTCGGTCCCCTCACCTCCAGGGTAACTATCAATATAATGTAATGCGAACATCTCCCCCCCCCCCCGGGTCAACGATTTGTTTACATCCCTATTTCAACGGCTCTTCTAAGCCAATTCAGCACGACTTAATGTACCGTACCGTGATACAGAGTATGTATCTTAGGTTGGGAGGGGGGGGGGGGGGGGCGGGGGGGGGGGGGCCCGCAGAAGGGGGGGCTGAGGAACCCTGTGATTCTGACTCTACTCAGCTAACACCCGGTTACTAGAAACACTGCATCTGACAGGAATCCTACACTTAAAGGCAAACGGTTCCCGAACAGAAGAGAATAATGTCAGGAACTTCAATGAACACAAAGACTCATTGGGGAGTTGGGGTAAAGGAAGGCATTAATGCAATGAGATTTGCATAACGCAGAGTTACATTTTAGACTAATTACATTATAAAACAATACTGGTAAGCCATGTGAATGAGTGTTATACACATATAATTTGAAACTTCCTATTTATAGGTGGCTTGGCTTGGCTTCAGAACCTAGGAGTCCTGAGTTCGAATCTCGGTTGAAGACGGAAAATGAATTTCAAAATGTTTTAAGGGCGCCCCTGAGTCTACCCAATTCTAAAGAATACCTTCCTTTCGTTGGGGAAAGTAAAGGCGGTTGGCCGTTGTGCTGGCCACATTACACCCCGTTCGTTAACCGATGGCCACAGAAACATATGACCTTAACATCATCTGGCCTAAAGATCGCAAGGCCTGAAAGGGGAACGTTTTACTTTGCATTTACAATTTCAAAATGTTAAATTAGCCATTTATTTACGCCACCCTGAGTACATGCCGATGCCAAGAAAGCAACTAGTAGAAGTTCACATTTTCAGTTAGAACGAAAATTTAAAGCGTATTAAAAGTTCTTGTCTTATGGACTTTTATTTTTCTGAATTTAGGAGCGAAACCAAAAAAAAAAAAAGGTTTTAAAAGATCTTCCAGGACCCCTGACATCTTGCGAGAACCGCTGCTCTTAAGATTTCCCACACGTGAACCTCTCGAGTGAGCGTTTCTGGATCAAACAAATGTGTAACGAAATAAAGCCAAAAATGTTTACCCGTTGACAAGAGAGATGCCGGCGTTCCTGGCTCCTCGGCTAAACCAAATAGACTAACGACATCTCGGATACTACCAAGTGAACATGGAAAAATAATCTAGTATGGCCATGCACCTTGAAAGGAGTTCAAATCTCAGGATGGCAAACCAATACAACAAGCCAAAGTGTGCTTCTATTTGTTATTATTATTTATCTAATATATAAAAGGAAAACAAAGGCGTATGTATGTATGTATGTATGTATGTATGTCCCCGTATAGAAATCAAAACCGTTTTACCGATCTTGACAAAACTTGACAGAAATGTTCCTTGGGTACTAACTTAGACCTGTGTGTATGAATTGTAGCCCTAAAACAAACTTAAAACCCTAAAAAAAAAAATAAAGTTGCCCAACTCTATTACAGCTATACTATTTTATGGACCTAGGCTTTGTTTACAAATGTTGACACGAGAAAAGATCGAAAGGATTTAGATCTAGATCAAATTTTAAGAAATACACTTTGCTCTTATAGATTTTTACTTTGACGCATGAAAATACAAAATATAGTTTAATGATTTAATTATTTAACAAAATTAAGCTTCGAATTTGTGTTTAGAAAAGGATTTTTACATAAATTCGTTCTTTGTAACTGCGAATATGAAAATTCTGTTGAACATACTTTCATTAGACATTACCGAAAGGTTACACATCTCTCTATTCCTAGATCTAGGCATTCTAGGTCTAAAACTGTAATTCAACTCAAAGATGATAGAACTTCTCTTCGCAAAGATAGTTTTAAGCTTTAACACATGAACATAGGCCTACTAATTACAGTCCATTCATTTCATATTTTAATCAAATTAACATTGAAATTTGTTTTCTAAAGCATTTTTACATGATAGCAACTATTACCCTAATATCGCGTAAATTAAGGTCAATTTGCCATTTTTAGCTCCATTCATATTTTTTTTAACGTGAATTCACGCATTCCTTACAACATTATAATTTTCTTTAATTGTTTCTAATGCACTATATCACTGACTACATCAGCAATACCCAAGTTAAGACCCGCGGGCAGCGGGTAATATCTGTCTAGTGCTTCACAAAGAAAGAAAAAATTGAAACAATTTCGACATTCCTTTCAAATATGAAAAACCAAGAGATATATAAATGTTGAATGGTTTAATGGGTTTAAATAGAGATATTATTAGACTTGCACCCATAAATATCATTTGGAAACAAAATTCTTCAGAATCATTTATTTAGTGAATATAGAATTAAGCCACGCTTCTTCTGTTTCAATTGAATAAACGCAGGAAGCGCGGAGTTGACTATGTGGGGGCCTGGAGGGAAGGATTTTTTTGAAGGCCAAAAACCAGTTTGAAGCTTTAATATCATTGCACTTAATAATAGGACTGGCTCGAAAAGCAAGTCGTATTGGTGTGGAAAGAAACAGAGTGCATTTGTCTTGGCTTTAAACATATTGACTCCCTAAGGGCCGCAACAGTGTAAGGACATCGGACCTTTGTTTTGGGATGGGTGCATGTCAATTCGAGCTTTATGGTCAATAGCAATCTACTCCTTGTCGGTCTTTTCTTCTATTCCCTTGTAGGGTTCCCACGTTAAGCTTTGCAATGTTTTCTGTCCTTTATTTTATTCAAAGTGGAATGTATTTTTGTAAGTAAATATTTATTATATATTAAATCTGGAGCCCCTTTTTAAGGGTGAGACCATGTGTTGTTGCTCAATCTTTCAGCGTCGTAAGTCCGGCCTTTAAAGTAAGTATATTCATATGTTTAGATGATCTATGTACTGTTGAAAAACCAAACTCTCTTCTAACCAATATATAATCTATCATAATTAGGCCTATAAAGATTTCATAAGTAAATATAATCCAATGGCTATTGAAATGTGATAATTGTATTGATAATAGTAAAGATAGGGTATTCCTGATAGTACTATATAAGATAAACTGCGTGACCCCCTTCCCACCCCTACCCAGCCCTTTAGATGACAGCGCCCATGTTTTCCAAGCCGGGGGTGCCCTCATACTTGCGTAGTTCTTCACGTTCTTGAGACACAGGTGTGCCATATTCTCCGGGTGGTTTCAATCAGGAAAACTTTATGTTTTCATAACAAGGGACACAACTGCGTTACGTCAAGTATGTAAGAGGAAGCATCTGGAGTTGAAGAGCATGTCTAAGTTTGCTGTATAATATAAAATACAGGCATGTTTTTTTTTTATGGTCTTTAGTTAATGACTTGATGGGAGAGGGTAGTTTCACTGTGTGAGGTCTTTTGAGACCGACAGAAGCGTAGATGAATAGTAAGACAAACAGACAGACAGACAGACAAATAGATAGATAGATAGATAGATAGACAGACAGACAGACAGACAGACAGACAGACAGACAGACAGACAGACAGACAGACAGACAGACAGACAGAAAGATTTTTAGCTTCTCAGGTATTAGGACTTGCTCAAAGGAGGCACCTCCCCTTTCTAATCTTACACTTAAAATGAGCTTACTATAGTCATAGAAAACTTTACGTTCGATTCGAATTCAATCATAAAACAATTTTGTCTTGTCAATTCAAACTAAATATTGAAGTGATTTACAGTGTAAAACTATAGATATTTAAAAACAATCAAATAAAATGCTTTTAAATCTTAACTTTAAACCTTAAGGTATCAATATTCCTTCTTTCCTAATTTGCCATGCAAAGAAACACTTTGAATGCATCGTTTAATGTAAAGCTCATCTGATTTTGCGGTCTACGGTTAACGAGGGTGTCATGTGACCAGCACAACGAGTCAACGACCAACCGCATTAACTTTTCCTCAACTAATGTCAGGTACCAATTAGAGCTGGGTGGACCCAGAGGCGCCCAAGGATCCCGAAATAAAAATCTCAGTCTTCACCAGGATTCGAACCCGGGATCCTCGTTTTAGAAGCCGAGCGCTTTACAGCTCAGCCACCGCGCCTCCTTTTCGTTCCAACTCCAGCTGTAATTGACAACGTTCCTCAGACTCGCACATCTAAGAAAGTAAGGCCGTCATAGTTTGGATCTTGTCGGTCGCTTCACTACAGAGGAAACATTACACCTTGGTA
>JADKLZ010023413.1:0-11164 GCA_021533235.1 Biomphalaria straminea | reverse complement strand
CATTGTCTCTAGTTGCCCCAATTGTGTTTCAGTAACGTCTTTATATCTCATCATTGTCTCTAGTTGCCCCAATTGTGTTTCAATAACGTCTTTAGTTGCGCCCCTGTCACGGTGTAAAACTAACAATACATTGTGTTATTGTGCTACACAAAGAAGAGCTCGGATCCTTGCAGTGCTAACAAGTGTCCACAAATCATCATGTACCTTAAAAAAAAAAGAATAGCTTATCAACAATCTCTGAACTCTGACATATCACAACGTCAGCTATTTAAAGTGACTCGTCAAAGATAAGATAACTACCAATAATTATATTTAACTGATTTGTGAAATGCAGTGGCGTCCAAGTCCCTTTTAAAAAAAAAATATATCTCGTTGGCGGGGGTGGGGTGGATTTGGACATCACCTCCCTTGATAAGCCAGTGTCTATATGCTAGTGTCCATGTACGTGATCGTGTCTGCATTGATGCTGGGTGGAACTCTCTTTTCCTTGTCTGACCTCATGGCATGCGATAGAGTGACGGGGTTTGGGGGGGGGGGGCAAGAGAATAAGGAAGGGGGGGGGCGGGGATTTAAACAAAACCCCCCTCCCCCCCCCCCCCCCCCCCCCCCCCAGGTTCGTGTCGTGTTACCCTATCAGTCGCCCCGATCAGTCCACAAGTATTGTGTGCCGATGATTTAGTATCCAAACAAGATGTCTCATGGGAAGGAAAATATTTCGTTGGCAAAATGACTTCGTGTCCCTCTCCCCTTCAAAAAATGTATTGATTCTGAGATCTTCCCCTCCCGACTGACGTGAACATCTAGTGGAAAGGGAAGAGGGCGGTTCTAACTCTGTGAAGTTGGTGACCAGAGTACATGTTACCGCAAGTCACTGAAGATATTCAGGTTACACGCAATAGTAAAAGTAAGATAATAGAAACATTAAATACCTAAAAAAAAAAAAAAAAAAAAAAAGCTTATATTTAGCTTATATTGAATTCATTGGCACTGGTACACTGCATAAGCAAGTTTTTATTAGATCTAGACTTACAATTAATAAAAAGCTTTTATAAAGATAAATTTAAAAAAAAAAAAAAAAGGTAACGGCCTGATTCCGAACCCATGTCTCAAGCCTTCTCAGGCTCCTCGAGTCAACGCACTAACCACTCTGCTAGCGAAGAATCCATTTCAAGTTTGTGTTCACTAAGCCTGAGACGGGAGCCTAATATAAAGGGGAATAATTCAGCTAATAACACCACTTCAGTCAACTACTATTTCTTTCCCTTTATTGAGATAACTAACAAAGTAATTTATTACCAATAGTTAATTAACCATTTTTGTTTGTTTGTTTATTGACTCTTGTGTTGTCAGGTAGAATAAATAATTGTGCAAAATTTCTGTTTGATCCGACATTGGTTTTTGGAGAAATAATGTGTACAAACTTTTTACCAGACATACAGACAGAATGAGTTAATATAAGCTTTGTAAAAAGTTTCCCTTTCAGGCCTTCCGATCTATGGGGCAGATGATGTTCAGGTCATCTGTTTCCATGACCAATGTTATAGAAGGCCTGAAAACTGACCTTCAACGTCACAACACTGTGGGCAGATTAGACCAATAGCTCGTTGTCATGTAGTGCACGCGTGCTACTATTAATTCCGCGTTTAGTTTTTTTTTTTTTTTTTGCTAAATCTTTGCAGTCGAAAACACCGGCGCCCTACAACACAAGTCAAAGAGGAAAAGAAAAAAACACAAAAGAGGGAGAATGCCACCCTAGCCGATTCCAAGACATCGTTGATATCCTTGTTACTCGCATCCTCGGGCGACGGCCAAAATATTCAATATGGTGGTCATATCCGGTATCGTTGCCCCGGGCAACGTAGAGACACAATTGGGGGGGGATATCACCCGGGAAGCGTCACACAAAAGGTGAGCACTGCGGTGAAGGAGAGTGAGCTTTTATAAGGGGGAAAGGTGTTCCACTGTAAACATGGCGGTGTGAGAGTTGGGGGGGGGGGAGGGTCCTCTGTAAGTGGGAGGAGGTTGAGGTAAACAGGTTGTAGGGTGAGTACTTAACAACAGCGAGTGGTTGCAGCCTCAGGCATAATACGACATCTATATATACAACTTGGAACTCTATTCTGGAGGAATACCAGAGGTACAGAAAAGGGGGGTGGGGGGGTGGAGGGGATAAATAAAGTGAAAAATGGTACGTATTTGTTACTCACTAGATGCGCCTTATGATTAATGGTCCCTTATTCATTGCACAATGTGTTGGACCTACTATAGGTACACTTGTCAAACGTTAAGTATACGTAGATGTTAGTAGTGGTAGACTGGTTGGTTGTTAAGGAATTGGGTTCGTGGCTGGGGTTCGTATATCTGTAACTAGGTTGACGAGATAGATTATACTTCAAAGATAGGCAAAGGAGATCAATACATTGACTATTAGAGTAAGTTAGTTGGATGGGTGACTTATTAAATTAAATTCACAGATGTTCCTTAAATAGAGGCACACAAAATGTCCTTTGTATATCAATCATGATATGGTAGGAAAGTCATTTGGCGGATGGTAGGTAGTCACTTGAGTGATGGTAGTTAAGTCAGTTAAAAATGGTATGGTATGAAAGTCATTTGACGGATGGTAGTTAAGTCAGTTAAAAATGAGAGCTAAATTACAATTTAACTCAGAACTGTCTTTCTGCGGAGTTCTCTGAAATTATTAGACACTATCAGGCAATATCTGACACTATCTGACATTATGTGACACTATCTGACATTATCTGACACTATCTATTACTATCAGACATTATTTGACACTACCTATTACTATCTGACATTATCCGACATCAGACAATAATTCAATCTCGTGTTGGTTTTCCGAATTCTACCGAAACTTTCATAATTTCACAATTGCGAGTTCATTTTGTGGACAAGAAGCATGAAGTAGTCTAGCAGCCGAACCAATCAAACGAACAATTTGAATTTTCCAGTGCACATTTTATACTTCAAAGCAGAAGAGAAGAAAGGGGGGGGGGAATGAAACTTGATGAAGTGAATGAAAATACACATTGTTTATTTGGAGTCCTCTTCTCAGTAACTGTATCCTCCAAACTTACTGGCTACGCCTTTGTATCTAAGGGGGGGGGGAGCCTTTTCCCGAGCTGTAAACAGCCTCCAGTGTGTAAATGTAAGGAGTGGGAGGCGGGGGGGGGGGGCAAGACAGGGGGTCAGAAAGTTGGATGGAGGGGGGGTGGATGAAATAGGACGAAGCGCGCGTGAGTTAAGGTATGCGTTTAAAAGTGTGGGTGGCGGTAGAGGCTCCACAAATCCAGGCTGAACCGAAGAAGGGTCAAATAAGGAAAAACACAAAAACAAAACAAAAAACGTCAGAATCAGGGCGCGAGGATTTTCTGGCAAGAGGGCGTCTGTGGCGTCTAAAGGGTTGTTTCTTTTCTGCTCCATCTCTTGATAGTGTTATAAAGGTCTATACGTGATTTCATTGTGCCAGCTATACACACAGACAGACATACACTCATACAGATAAGCATAAACACACAGAAATAGCTACAACTCAACCAAGACATTGTTTAGATAACCTATCCTAACAATGTATGAACTTTACCGACAACTTTCTTCTTTCCAGTCAAGAGTCTGCAGTTGTAAACTTATTCATTCTAGAACGTGGACGCATCTTATCTTATAAACTAAAGAAGTTACTTCATAATGAAAACAAAGATAATTATGTTCTACTCGTATCCATGCGTTAACCTGTTAGTCCAAGTTTAACTCTGTTAAGTCATTAGTTTTCTTGGCTGGTTAAGGCAACCCCCTTCAGTGCTCTAGATGCATAAGAATTCGCCCTGTTATATAGTATTAGAATTTCGACTGTATTCGTCGTACTTGGTATTTGAATTCTGTCTCATCAAGAGAATGTTTGGCGGAGAATATGTTCAAGAAAATCTGGGGGTTTTTAACTCTAGAGAATATCAATATGATATAAGAAATAGATTTATACGAGGGATTTAAGGCCTATAAGAAAAAGCTATATTAATAATGAAAACACATTGAGACTTTAATTAATAATGAAAACCAATTGAGGTTTTGTTTTTTTTTTAAAACGGGTTTAACGACGGACGTAAAACTTCAACCCAAAGTGTTCTGCGTGACTGAATCCATTATATTTATACAGCTGGGCTGATGTATTTCTTTTTTTTTTTTTTTAACCTATTAAAAAATTGTTTTGACATTTCTTTCCAAAAAAAACATTCACAAATACTTCTCTCTCATTCCCTCCATGCGAATCAGACATTTTATCTTCAGTCAAATAATACGATAAACGCAGACTTCAAATAAAGCCATCTTCAACTAACCCTCCAGAACTTCGTCTCAGCACACTCCCCATTTACTCTACCCTCCCCCTTGTTACCATTCCATACTATACTATAACTTCTGTTACCCTAAGTCAACGCCCCTTCCCTCACCCCCCCCCCCCCCCCTTCCCTCGTGTAAGAATGTGAGGAGGATCACCCAGCAGCGAAAATTTCCGAAAAATGTTTCAGTCATATTTTGGCAAGACAAAAAGTTTCTTTGTGGGGGCCCAAATGAACTGACGAATGTAATCCCAGGACAGCACAGAGTTATCATTGTCCAGTTTATCCAGATTAACTATAGCGTTTATGGTCACGCTTATCTCCTGGGTTGTCACAATGTCTGAGTCATTGACAATGTTAGCGCCGGCCTTGTTTTGACAATTAATGTCCTCCAGGTCTCCTATCTACAAGCGAAATTTATTTTGTCCGTTTTTTTTTTTTCGAATGACCGCAATGCCATACACAAAAAACTTATAGAGGTTGGGGAAGGATAGGTGTGTTTAGGGGGGGGGGGGAAATTATCAGTTCGTAAAAATAGTTCAATCCCAGTATGCCCTCATCTCTGCTCGATCTTTTCATACCTAATCACTGAAATAACCTCACCAGTTATTGGTACTCAACATGCATAGCTGGCGTTATGGACATAACCCTGAATGTCTGCCTGATCAATGGTCAGGATGGTTCCAAGCCTACCCCACCCCCTTTCCCTATTGCTGTTTCCTAGCGTCCTGTCCGAGTTTGGACTTGGACCTGATCATCTTCGTTTCTGAAGAACGAGCGGCATTACTCAAACAGAACAAAAGGTAAATAAGTTACGCTCCCACCACTACTTACATTCTGGCAAGTCCGAAACAATTTAAATAACTAACGTGAAGGAATGGGCTTTGGAAATAAGCCCAAATCAGAACTCCCATAAAAGCAAACCAACCCCATGTCTTCCATTAAAAAAAAAAAAAGATAAAGTGTAGCTTATACAATGCGCCTTTATAATGTCTCTGCACTTGGTGAAGACTACTAGATCTATATTATACATTTTCAATTACAAATTTCGCATCATCGAGGAAAACAGAAATATTGTAATTTTGCTAAAACATGTGAAATATGCAAATTATAAAGACCAAATAGAAAAACAGTATTGATTCTATGGTGACTCCCTCCATGTAAACCTTTTGTTTGGTAGATTTCCAATAACAATAATACAAATGTTTGTCTTGTAATACTCTAAAGAAAAAAATAAAAAAAGTGTTACTCTAAACGGGTATATAATCTGAATAAAAAAAAATATATATTTAAAAACAATATTTTTTTAGCGGGAGGTGGAGGAGTTGTTATGACATGATTAGAACGTAGGTTTATTTCGGGAATAATTAAGGGATACGTTTTACCTAGTGACGGAAATGACGAATAGTTAGATTAAAAAAACAAGAACGCTTTTAGTACACCTTAATGAAGAAGACGCTATTCTATAGAGATTACAGACGGCAAGCACAGAAAGACAACGACGTATTCCCTATTGATTATTAAACGTGATTTTACAGTTGAAAAAAAAAATTAAAAACAATAAATGTTTGGTAAATTTAATAAGTTCATTCTCGCAATACTTGTTAAACTCTTAAATTCAACAAACACCTCAACTCAACTATACTGGAATTACCTTCAACGTCCGATAGCCTCATTACCGATTTGAACCCTAGCCTCAATCACGCATCCACACAACAGAGATACATTTCCTAGCTAATAACTTAGATTGACATTGGAAAATGGTCAGCTGACATACAAGGTGTGAAATTTAAAGCAATCACGCAGATTTTTAGGCTTTGACACATAGGCGTAGTGAGAGTTAGTCAATGGGGGCACGATGCCCCGGGCGCCACATTTAGGGGGGGGGCACATGTAGAGAGGCGAAAAAAAAAACTATTACAAATATTTTAGTTAGGTAATACACTCTAGGGTTATTTGTATTATATTATGTATGGCCTCCTTCAGTCGCGAAGCCTATGGATCATCTCATGGAAATGAGACGAATGCCTGGGCATTAGCTGTGGTTGGAACGATGTCGCCCTCTCTCCACACAGCTCAAGTGTCCAAAGGAACGGCAGTGCCGTTACAGTTTGGGATCAGCGGCGTCTCAGGTTCTTCCAGGGTGTATTTATTACCACACCTCTACTTCGACAGTAGCTTAAGACAATGACTGTCAGAATTATCCCGATGTCAAGGACTTCGTTCATCTGACACCTGTGGGATGAAGACATTTGTGTGTTTCTTTAAGATCAAACAATGAACAACCAACTGACCATAAACTATACACGCATTCGTTGGGTAAAGTAAAAGAGGTTGGTCGTTGTGATGGTCACATGACATCCTCGTTGACCATCGGACACAGAAACTAAAAACTGTACATTTTCTGCCCCATGGACCGCAATGTCTGAAAGGGGACAGCGTTTCTTTTGATAACACCATCCCTAGCGTACAAGTTCATAAGTTTTCGTGGTTTTGTTTTGTTTTTAACAAAACTGTAATAAATAATTTTTTCCATCTGCTTTTCCAGGAAATGTTTTTTTTTTGTTTTTTTTTTAATGACAACCTGTAATCAGAAGGTGAGAAGCGTGCTTGAGCCTAGCCAATCACGTAGCTAAACAACTAGACACATCGGCTTCAGATTTTTTAAGACTTTAGACGTCGCTGCTCAAGCTTGAAGTGAAGAGGCAAGTTTATTTGCCCTGTCATCAACTCCACAGTCGGAAAGTTTAGGGGGGGGGGGGGATCGGACTTTAAAAAAAAAAATTTTTTTTTTTTTTTTTGCGTGACGTGATCTCGATTTTTGAGAGGCACCTGAAGCGGACAGGTCGAGATAACTCGTGATGACCTGTTAAGTCTGACAGACGTGTACATTCCAGCGTTTAACACAAAAAGTTTCTTCAGTTGAAGATTCGAGAAAGTCATTTAGTCACTAAGTCCGCTTTTGTTTAAGCGGTATATTTAGTCACCACATCCGCTTTAGTTCAATGTTTTATGTTGTCTTGCCATCTTCTCATCGATTTCTCTGTCTGTCTCTTCTTTTTCCTAGTACTGTTTCCTGAAAGAAGGACTTTGCGAGCCCCGAGGACCTTCTAAAATGGCCATAGAGTTGTTTTTTTTTTTTTTTGCGTTTGTGACAGTAGTTAGCAGATCACCGTGGGGTAGGATCGCTGAACTAATCCTGTCTCTAATCTCTTCGTTTGTGAAACGGTCATTGCATGTATCATACCTAGATCCTGTAGCCATTTCAATTCCAAAGCTAAGATAATTAGTTATTAGTAGAAAAATAATCGCTCTACAAGTCATACAAAAATATTGGTGTTTATCAATAAATGATTAAAGCATATTTATTTTGATACGAGGAAGTGTTGGAACAATCAAGGCAAATGTATATGTATAAACAATGGACCTCATTCACCAATCGTAAACAAACAACATTTAGTCACGTGATCATAAAGATAAAACAACGAAAAAAAAAAACTGTCTCGCGACAGCCATCGGGTATTAAAAATTAGATAGTAAATTATATAGAAGAGATAGAGCAACATATGGCTAAATGTTGTTTGTTTACGATTGGTGAATGAGGTCCATTAGTAGTGTTTGGTAATGATGGAAAATTTGCGGGAAAACCATTGTTTTGTGTGGCCTTCTCTCCTGGGGTTTACATCAAATCGCTTATTTATAAATTCATTTGAATATTTCAAATGATACGTTCACAGAGTAAGAAAAGATTTTAAAAAAACAGCTCGTCACGGGACTGCTACATTCACGACATTACAATATCTAAAACAGAATGCAAGGTTCTTCAAATAATTAATACCACTGGTTGCCTGATCGTGTGGTGTATGCGCTAGACTGTCGTTGAGTCGTTTCAATGATTTCGGGCTCCTACCCTGCTCGCTGCCATACCACTCATCCTGCGGGAGGTTTTGATAAGGAAGTAAATTATCTTCAAGTCTGAAGGGTAGCATTACTCCGTCCGACTTGCAGAAATAAAAGAGTGATCTTTCCATTATTTCGGGACTCGCAAAGACCTTCCTCCAGGGAACAGTACCAGAAAAAAGAAGAAGAGGCAGACAGAAAAAGCGGTGGGAAGATAACATCAAAGAATGGACAGGCCTACCATTGAGAGAGGTTTTAAACAGGGCAAAGGATAGCGAGGAATGGAGAATGATGGTCTACAAATCTTCCTTGGTGCCCCAACGGTCCTCCAGACTAAGGGATAGGTAACAGGTAACTTTCCATTACGTGGTGTCCAAACTCTTAAACCATGATGAGAATTATATATCGAGAAATTGCAGATGGGCGAGGTCACCGCCAAGCTTTACAATTTCCAGCTTTTACCTACATTCATCTTAGAGCCTCCTACTTGGTAGTCAAGCATTACCTCAATTAACACTAATATTGACCATATCTCAAAGAGGTCCTCATTTAACATTGACCTAGAATCCTTACAATAATATTCAATCGACAGTTGAAAAAGTTCGTCTGTAAAAATAGTACAAAGTTGAGAGAAAATAAATGTCTGGGTTGAGAAGAAATTGTTTCCCTTTTCAAGAACTCTTTTAGATACGCTTCAAAAACAAAACAAAACAAAAAACAAATTCTTTGAGCATAAAAAAAAAACAGCTAAGATTTTCAAATTCTTTTCCTCTCCATTCTATTCACGCAACAAAATTTGAAGCAATGTTGTCTACATTTCTAGACACAAGAGTCAGCCTTCCATTTGCTGTCAATTGTAAGTCATAAATTTTAGTGTGTTCGAAATACCACAAAAAAAAAAGGATGAAACTTTAGAGAGAGTGGGGGGATGGGGGACGTGGAAGATGATTTTTTGGACCCCGGCACGGTCTCGACACTCCGCGGTGCGGTTGAAGTATTATCTCTGCGATCCGCGAGTTGGCCGGCCCCCGCTAGGAACGGAACAAACACGGCTCGCCGCTGGCGTTCGATGTGAGAAAATTACCCCTATCAGGTTTATTGAAAGGACGGGACAGACTTGGCGGTAGCATTGATGGTATCACTTAGAGGTAAAAATTTAGACATGGCTTGGAGGTGGGTTGCGCTAAGAGCGTTAATGGAGAGGGGGGCTTTAAAGAGGGGGGAGGGACGATAAAAGATACAAAAGGTAAAAAGTTTGCGTCCAAAGCACTCTTGTACCTTGGAATTTAATGGCTACGGACTTTGACTTAATATCTTTATTGAAAATCGGCCAGTACGACTTTCTACTTTCCGCATCGCATTTTCTCATTACCGCCCGCCCCGCTATTCCTTCCCATTTTTGTTTGCGGTTTGTAGGCCCCGTATTGGTCGCGACAATTATTACGTCACGTCAAGGAAAACGCAGTGACCTACTGTTGACCTACTAAAGGTACAAACTACGCCAAGACCGATATTCCCACCGTCTCACTTCCATTCACCAAGGGGCTCTGGTTTGAACCTCTATTCACACACACCCCAGAGAGAGGGGCAAGGAAAACAACAATGTTGCCCCGCTCCTGACACCAGGAGCAACAATATTGTCCCACTCTTGACACTGCTCCGCCGGGTGAAAAGTCGCAATGTGAATTTATGTCTGCATTTCAAATGCAAACATCGTGATTTATGTGGCTCCCTCTACCACCCAACCTGCCTTGTTCCGTGACGTCAATTTATCACTGTCGCAATACAATCTCACACCTAGGAGCTCTAAAAAAAAAAACATATTGCAGTAAACTATAACAGTAAACTATGACAGTAAACTGTATAAATCAAAGTCAACCCCGATCTCTACCCTGCCTTTCTATTTAAAGATCCTCGTTATGATATAAATCAACATTTAACACATATTTCTGAAAGCCTTTCTCCTATTCCGTCTAGACATCAATCATACAGCAGTGTTTTATTTTATTTTTTTATTCGCAGTTTTGGAATGTTACGTAGAGCTTTTTTTTTAGCAGCGGATTACGTTTTATGCAAATACAGACACACCTTCCACAATACACACAACAGTTCCAGACACATTCACTTTACAAAACACTTGTACTGTAATATAAAAGTTTATACACCTCTTCAGGACACGCTTCGCTTATGCAACTACACGTGCCTTTGGGAGATTTTCCAACATGGCGGAAAAACCTATAAACAGCCAGCTTTTTGGTGTATCCGGCGTACAAAATAAAGGAAGTGGTGACAAGCAATGTGTTTTCTTTGTTTGACATGGTGATGTTAGCGGGTTTTTAAGAACTGCAGAATCAAATATTTTAATCTCTTCTTTTGTTAGTTGGCCGATATTGAAATTTGAATTAGCATCCGTGATATTGTATCATGAATATCTCCAGTACCAGCTAAGATCGACCAATACAATTATATGATGGCGTCATTCCATCTATTTACAGGAGGAGGTCTTGTTACGTTGTAACGTCATTTCATTACGAAATGACGTCATTTCACCCTATTACATTGTTACATTGTGTCATTGTGAAAACGTCAAAAAAAAAAATTGTGACTGAGTTTACTATATTAAATTTTGCACTTAGTTACGATTGGAAAATCCATACTTGTATGTAAAATCTAATATACAATCTTGTCATTCATATGCTAACAGCGATGGTTATAAAAAGGTCGTAGATTGCTAATCAGTTTATTATAAATGTTGTAAAGTGCGACATATCAGTTGATCATAAATGTTGTAAAGTGCGACATATCAGTTGATCATAAATGTTGTAAAGTGCGACATATCAGTTGATCATAAATGTTGTAAAGTGCGACATATCAGTTGATCATAAATGTTGTAAAGTGTGACATATCAGTTG
>JADKLZ010023412.1:0-11169 GCA_021533235.1 Biomphalaria straminea | reverse complement strand
CATTGTCTCTAGTTGCCCCAATTGTGTTTCAGTAACGTCTTTATATCTCATCATTGTCTCTAGTTGCCCCAATTGTGTTTCAATAACGTCTTTAGTTGCGCCCCTGTCACGGTGTAAAACTAACAATACATTGTGTTATTGTGCTACACAAAGAAGAGCTCGGATCCTTGCAGTGCTAACAAGTGTCCACAAATCATCATGTACCTTAAAAAAAAAAAGAATAGCTTATCAACAATCTCTGAACTCTGACATATCACAACGTCAGCTATTTAAAGTGACTCGTCAAAGATAAGATAACTACCAATAATTATATTTAACTGATTTGTGAAATGCAGTGGCGTCCAAGTCCCTTTTAAAAAAAAAATATATCTCGTTGGCGGGGGTGGGGTGGATTTGGACATCACCTCCCTTGATAAGCCAGTGTCTATATGCTAGTGTCCATGTACGTGATCGTGTCTGCATTGATGCTGGGTGGAACTCTCTTTTCCTTGTCTGACCTCATGGCATGCGATAGAGTGACGGGGTTTGGGGGGGGGGGGCAAGAGAATAAGGAAGGGGGGGGGCGGGGATTTAAACAAAACCCCCCTCCCCCCCCCCCCCCCCCCCCCCCCCAGGTTCGTGTCGTGTTACCCTATCAGTCGCCCCGATCAGTCCACAAGTATTGTGTGCCGATGATTTAGTATCCAAACAAGATGTCTCATGGGAAGGAAAATATTTCGTTGGCAAAATGACTTCGTGTCCCTCTCCCCTTCAAAAAATGTATTGATTCTGAGATCTTCCCCTCCCGACTGACGTGAACATCTAGTGGAAAGGGAAGAGGGCGGTTCTAACTCTGTGAAGTTGGTGACCAGAGTACATGTTACCGCAAGTCACTGAAGATATTCAGGTTACACGCAATAGTAAAAGTAAGATAATAGAAACATTAAATACCTAAAAAAAAAAAAAAAAAAAAAAAGCTTATATTTAGCTTATATTGAATTCATTGGCACTGGTACACTGCATAAGCAAGTTTTTATTAGATCTAGACTTACAATTAATAAAAAGCTTTTATAAAGATAAATTTAAAAAAAAAAAAAAAAGGTAACGGCCTGATTCCGAACCCATGTCTCAAGCCTTCTCAGGCTCCTCGAGTCAACGCACTAACCACTCTGCTAGCGAAGAATCCATTTCAAGTTTGTGTTCACTAAGCCTGAGACGGGAGCCTAATATAAAGGGGAATAATTCAGCTAATAACACCACTTCAGTCAACTACTATTTCTTTCCCTTTATTGAGATAACTAACAAAGTAATTTATTACCAATAGTTAATTAACCATTTTTGTTTGTTTGTTTATTGACTCTTGTGTTGTCAGGTAGAATAAATAATTGTGCAAAATTTCTGTTTGATCCGACATTGGTTTTTGGAGAAATAATGTGTACAAACTTTTTACCAGACATACAGACAGAATGAGTTAATATAAGCTTTGTAAAAAGTTTCCCTTTCAGGCCTTCCGATCTATGGGGCAGATGATGTTCAGGTCATCTGTTTCCATGACCAATGTTATAGAAGGCCTGAAAACTGACCTTCAACGTCACAACACTGTGGGCAGATTAGACCAATAGCTCGTTGTCATGTAGTGCACGCGTGCTACTATTAATTCCGCGTTTAGTTTTTTTTTTTTTTTTTTGCTAAATCTTTGCAGTCGAAAACACCGGCGCCCTACAACACAAGTCAAAGAGGAAAAGAAAAAAACACAAAAGAGGGAGAATGCCACCCTAGCCGATTCCAAGACATCGTTGATATCCTTGTTACTCGCATCCTCGGGCGACGGCCAAAATATTCAATATGGTGGTCATATCCGGTATCGTTGCCCCGGGCAACGTAGAGACACAATTGGGGGGGGGATATCACCCGGGAAGCGTCACACAAAAGGTGAGCACTGCGGTGAAGGAGAGTGAGCTTTTATAAGGGGGAAAGGTGTTCCACTGTAAACATGGCGGTGTGAGAGTTGGGGGGGGGGGAGGGTCCTCTGTAAGTGGGAGGAGGTTGAGGTAAACAGGTTGTAGGGTGAGTACTTAACAACAGCGAGTGGTTGCAGCCTCAGGCATAATACGACATCTATATATACAACTTGGAACTCTATTCTGGAGGAATACCAGAGGTACAGAAAAGGGGGGTGGGGGGGTGGAGGGGATAAATAAAGTGAAAAATGGTACGTATTTGTTACTCACTAGATGCGCCTTATGATTAATGGTCCCTTATTCATTGCACAATGTGTTGGACCTACTATAGGTACACTTGTCAAACGTTAAGTATACGTAGATGTTAGTAGTGGTAGACTGGTTGGTTGTTAAGGAATTGGGTTCGTGGCTGGGGTTCGTATATCTGTAACTAGGTTGACGAGATAGATTATACTTCAAAGATAGGCAAAGGAGATCAATACATTGACTATTAGAGTAAGTTAGTTGGATGGGTGACTTATTAAATTAAATTCACAGATGTTCCTTAAATAGAGGCACACAAAATGTCCTTTGTATATCAATCATGATATGGTAGGAAAGTCATTTGGCGGATGGTAGGTAGTCACTTGAGTGATGGTAGTTAAGTCAGTTAAAAATGGTATGGTATGAAAGTCATTTGACGGATGGTAGTTAAGTCAGTTAAAAATGAGAGCTAAATTACAATTTAACTCAGAACTGTCTTTCTGCGGAGTTCTCTGAAATTATTAGACACTATCAGGCAATATCTGACACTATCTGACATTATGTGACACTATCTGACATTATCTGACACTATCTATTACTATCAGACATTATTTGACACTACCTATTACTATCTGACATTATCCGACATCAGACAATAATTCAATCTCGTGTTGGTTTTCCGAATTCTACCGAAACTTTCATAATTTCACAATTGCGAGTTCATTTTGTGGACAAGAAGCATGAAGTAGTCTAGCAGCCGAACCAATCAAACGAACAATTTGAATTTTCCAGTGCACATTTTATACTTCAAAGCAGAAGAGAAGAAAGGGGGGGGGGAATGAAACTTGATGAAGTGAATGAAAATACACATTGTTTATTTGGAGTCCTCTTCTCAGTAACTGTATCCTCCAAACTTACTGGCTACGCCTTTGTATCTAAGGGGGGGGGGAGCCTTTTCCCGAGCTGTAAACAGCCTCCAGTGTGTAAATGTAAGGAGTGGGAGGCGGGGGGGGGGGGCAAGACAGGGGGTCAGAAAGTTGGATGGAGGGGGGGTGGATGAAATAGGACGAAGCGCGCGTGAGTTAAGGTATGCGTTTAAAAGTGTGGGTGGCGGTAGAGGCTCCACAAATCCAGGCTGAACCGAAGAAGGGTCAAATAAGGAAAAACACAAAAACAAAACAAAAAACGTCAGAATCAGGGCGCGAGGATTTTCTGGCAAGAGGGCGTCTGTGGCGTCTAAAGGGTTGTTTCTTTTCTGCTCCATCTCTTGATAGTGTTATAAAGGTCTATACGTGATTTCATTGTGCCAGCTATACACACAGACAGACATACACTCATACAGATAAGCATAAACACACAGAAATAGCTACAACTCAACCAAGACATTGTTTAGATAACCTATCCTAACAATGTATGAACTTTACCGACAACTTTCTTCTTTCCAGTCAAGAGTCTGCAGTTGTAAACTTATTCATTCTAGAACGTGGACGCATCTTATCTTATAAACTAAAGAAGTTACTTCATAATGAAAACAAAGATAATTATGTTCTACTCGTATCCATGCGTTAACCTGTTAGTCCAAGTTTAACTCTGTTAAGTCATTAGTTTTCTTGGCTGGTTAAGGCAACCCCCTTCAGTGCTCTAGATGCATAAGAATTCGCCCTGTTATATAGTATTAGAATTTCGACTGTATTCGTCGTACTTGGTATTTGAATTCTGTCTCATCAAGAGAATGTTTGGCGGAGAATATGTTCAAGAAAATCTGGGGGTTTTTAACTCTAGAGAATATCAATATGATATAAGAAATAGATTTATACGAGGGATTTAAGGCCTATAAGAAAAAGCTATATTAATAATGAAAACACATTGAGACTTTAATTAATAATGAAAACCAATTGAGGTTTTGTTTTTTTTTTAAAACGGGTTTAACGACGGACGTAAAACTTCAACCCAAAGTGTTCTGCGTGACTGAATCCATTATATTTATACAGCTGGGCTGATGTATTTCTTTTTTTTTTTTTTTAACCTATTAAAAAATTGTTTTGACATTTCTTTCCAAAAAAAACATTCACAAATACTTCTCTCTCATTCCCTCCATGCGAATCAGACATTTTATCTTCAGTCAAATAATACGATAAACGCAGACTTCAAATAAAGCCATCTTCAACTAACCCTCCAGAACTTCGTCTCAGCACACTCCCCATTTACTCTACCCTCCCCCTTGTTACCATTCCATACTATACTATAACTTCTGTTACCCTAAGTCAACGCCCCTTCCCTCACCCCCCCCCCCCCCCCTTCCCTCGTGTAAGAATGTGAGGAGGATCACCCAGCAGCGAAAATTTCCGAAAAATGTTTCAGTCATATTTTGGCAAGACAAAAAGTTTCTTTGTGGGGGCCCAAATGAACTGACGAATGTAATCCCAGGACAGCACAGAGTTATCATTGTCCAGTTTATCCAGATTAACTATAGCGTTTATGGTCACGCTTATCTCCTGGGTTGTCACAATGTCTGAGTCATTGACAATGTTAGCGCCGGCCTTGTTTTGACAATTAATGTCCTCCAGGTCTCCTATCTACAAGCGAAATTTATTTTGTCCGTTTTTTTTTTTTCGAATGACCGCAATGCCATACACAAAAAACTTATAGAGGTTGGGGAAGGATAGGTGTGTTTAGGGGGGGGGGGGAAATTATCAGTTCGTAAAAATAGTTCAATCCCAGTATGCCCTCATCTCTGCTCGATCTTTTCATACCTAATCACTGAAATAACCTCACCAGTTATTGGTACTCAACATGCATAGCTGGCGTTATGGACATAACCCTGAATGTCTGCCTGATCAATGGTCAGGATGGTTCCAAGCCTACCCCACCCCCTTTCCCTATTGCTGTTTCCTAGCGTCCTGTCCGAGTTTGGACTTGGACCTGATCATCTTCGTTTCTGAAGAACGAGCGGCATTACTCAAACAGAACAAAAGGTAAATAAGTTACGCTCCCACCACTACTTACATTCTGGCAAGTCCGAAACAATTTAAATAACTAACGTGAAGGAATGGGCTTTGGAAATAAGCCCAAATCAGAACTCCCATAAAAGCAAACCAACCCCATGTCTTCCATTAAAAAAAAAAAAAGATAAAGTGTAGCTTATACAATGCGCCTTTATAATGTCTCTGCACTTGGTGAAGACTACTAGATCTATATTATACATTTTCAATTACAAATTTCGCATCATCGAGGAAAACAGAAATATTGTAATTTTGCTAAAACATGTGAAATATGCAAATTATAAAGACCAAATAGAAAAACAGTATTGATTCTATGGTGACTCCCTCCATGTAAACCTTTTGTTTGGTAGATTTCCAATAACAATAATACAAATGTTTGTCTTGTAATACTCTAAAGAAAAAAATAAAAAAAGTGTTACTCTAAACGGGTATATAATCTGAATAAAAAAAAATATATATTTAAAAACAATATTTTTTTAGCGGGAGGTGGAGGAGTTGTTATGACATGATTAGAACGTAGGTTTATTTCGGGAATAATTAAGGGATACGTTTTACCTAGTGACGGAAATGACGAATAGTTAGATTAAAAAAACAAGAACGCTTTTAGTACACCTTAATGAAGAAGACGCTATTCTATAGAGATTACAGACGGCAAGCACAGAAAGACAACGACGTATTCCCTATTGATTATTAAACGTGATTTTACAGTTGAAAAAAAAAATTAAAAACAATAAATGTTTGGTAAATTTAATAAGTTCATTCTCGCAATACTTGTTAAACTCTTAAATTCAACAAACACCTCAACTCAACTATACTGGAATTACCTTCAACGTCCGATAGCCTCATTACCGATTTGAACCCTAGCCTCAATCACGCATCCACACAACAGAGATACATTTCCTAGCTAATAACTTAGATTGACATTGGAAAATGGTCAGCTGACATACAAGGTGTGAAATTTAAAGCAATCACGCAGATTTTTAGGCTTTGACACATAGGCGTAGTGAGAGTTAGTCAATGGGGGCACGATGCCCCGGGCGCCACATTTAGGGGGGGGGCACATGTAGAGAGGCGAAAAAAAAAACTATTACAAATATTTTAGTTAGGTAATACACTCTAGGGTTATTTGTATTATATTATGTATGGCCTCCTTCAGTCGCGAAGCCTATGGATCATCTCATGGAAATGAGACGAATGCCTGGGCATTAGCTGTGGTTGGAACGATGTCGCCCTCTCTCCACACAGCTCAAGTGTCCAAAGGAACGGCAGTGCCGTTACAGTTTGGGATCAGCGGCGTCTCAGGTTCTTCCAGGGTGTATTTATTACCACACCTCTACTTCGACAGTAGCTTAAGACAATGACTGTCAGAATTATCCCGATGTCAAGGACTTCGTTCATCTGACACCTGTGGGATGAAGACATTTGTGTGTTTCTTTAAGATCAAACAATGAACAACCAACTGACCATAAACTATACACGCATTCGTTGGGTAAAGTAAAAGAGGTTGGTCGTTGTGATGGTCACATGACATCCTCGTTGACCATCGGACACAGAAACTAAAAACTGTACATTTTCTGCCCCATGGACCGCAATGTCTGAAAGGGGACAGCGTTTCTTTTGATAACACCATCCCTAGCGTACAAGTTCATAAGTTTTCGTGGTTTTGTTTTGTTTTTAACAAAACTGTAATAAATAATTTTTTCCATCTGCTTTTCCAGGAAATGTTTTTTTTTTGTTTTTTTTTTAATGACAACCTGTAATCAGAAGGTGAGAAGCGTGCTTGAGCCTAGCCAATCACGTAGCTAAACAACTAGACACATCGGCTTCAGATTTTTTAAGACTTTAGACGTCGCTGCTCAAGCTTGAAGTGAAGAGGCAAGTTTATTTGCCCTGTCATCAACTCCACAGTCGGAAAGTTTAGGGGGGGGGGGGGATCGGACTTTAAAAAAAAAAATTTTTTTTTTTTTTTTTGCGTGACGTGATCTCGATTTTTGAGAGGCACCTGAAGCGGACAGGTCGAGATAACTCGTGATGACCTGTTAAGTCTGACAGACGTGTACATTCCAGCGTTTAACACAAAAAGTTTCTTCAGTTGAAGATTCGAGAAAGTCATTTAGTCACTAAGTCCGCTTTTGTTTAAGCGGTATATTTAGTCACCACATCCGCTTTAGTTCAATGTTTTATGTTGTCTTGCCATCTTCTCATCGATTTCTCTGTCTGTCTCTTCTTTTTCCTAGTACTGTTTCCTGAAAGAAGGACTTTGCGAGCCCCGAGGACCTTCTAAAATGGCCATAGAGTTGTTTTTTTTTTTTTTTGCGTTTGTGACAGTAGTTAGCAGATCACCGTGGGGTAGGATCGCTGAACTAATCCTGTCTCTAATCTCTTCGTTTGTGAAACGGTCATTGCATGTATCATACCTAGATCCTGTAGCCATTTCAATTCCAAAGCTAAGATAATTAGTTATTAGTAGAAAAATAATCGCTCTACAAGTCATACAAAAATATTGGTGTTTATCAATAAATGATTAAAGCATATTTATTTTGATACGAGGAAGTGTTGGAACAATCAAGGCAAATGTATATGTATAAACAATGGACCTCATTCACCAATCGTAAACAAACAACATTTAGTCACGTGATCATAAAGATAAAACAACGAAAAAAAAAAAACTGTCTCGCGACAGCCATCGGGTATTAAAAATTAGATAGTAAATTATATAGAAGAGATAGAGCAACATATGGCTAAATGTTGTTTGTTTACGATTGGTGAATGAGGTCCATTAGTAGTGTTTGGTAATGATGGAAAATTTGCGGGAAAACCATTGTTTTGTGTGGCCTTCTCTCCTGGGGTTTACATCAAATCGCTTATTTATAAATTCATTTGAATATTTCAAATGATACGTTCACAGAGTAAGAAAAGATTTTAAAAAAACAGCTCGTCACGGGACTGCTACATTCACGACATTACAATATCTAAAACAGAATGCAAGGTTCTTCAAATAATTAATACCACTGGTTGCCTGATCGTGTGGTGTATGCGCTAGACTGTCGTTGAGTCGTTTCAATGATTTCGGGCTCCTACCCTGCTCGCTGCCATACCACTCATCCTGCGGGAGGTTTTGATAAGGAAGTAAATTATCTTCAAGTCTGAAGGGTAGCATTACTCCGTCCGACTTGCAGAAATAAAAGAGTGATCTTTCCATTATTTCGGGACTCGCAAAGACCTTCCTCCAGGGAACAGTACCAGAAAAAAGAAGAAGAGGCAGACAGAAAAAGCGGTGGGAAGATAACATCAAAGAATGGACAGGCCTACCATTGAGAGAGGTTTTAAACAGGGCAAAGGATAGCGAGGAATGGAGAATGATGGTCTACAAATCTTCCTTGGTGCCCCAACGGTCCTCCAGACTAAGGGATAGGTAACAGGTAACTTTCCATTACGTGGTGTCCAAACTCTTAAACCATGATGAGAATTATATATCGAGAAATTGCAGATGGGCGAGGTCACCGCCAAGCTTTACAATTTCCAGCTTTTACCTACATTCATCTTAGAGCCTCCTACTTGGTAGTCAAGCATTACCTCAATTAACACTAATATTGACCATATCTCAAAGAGGTCCTCATTTAACATTGACCTAGAATCCTTACAATAATATTCAATCGACAGTTGAAAAAGTTCGTCTGTAAAAATAGTACAAAGTTGAGAGAAAATAAATGTCTGGGTTGAGAAGAAATTGTTTCCCTTTTCAAGAACTCTTTTAGATACGCTTCAAAAACAAAACAAAACAAAAAACAAATTCTTTGAGCATAAAAAAAAAAACAGCTAAGATTTTCAAATTCTTTTCCTCTCCATTCTATTCACGCAACAAAATTTGAAGCAATGTTGTCTACATTTCTAGACACAAGAGTCAGCCTTCCATTTGCTGTCAATTGTAAGTCATAAATTTTAGTGTGTTCGAAATACCACAAAAAAAAAAGGATGAAACTTTAGAGAGAGTGGGGGGATGGGGGACGTGGAAGATGATTTTTTGGACCCCGGCACGGTCTCGACACTCCGCGGTGCGGTTGAAGTATTATCTCTGCGATCCGCGAGTTGGCCGGCCCCCGCTAGGAACGGAACAAACACGGCTCGCCGCTGGCGTTCGATGTGAGAAAATTACCCCTATCAGGTTTATTGAAAGGACGGGACAGACTTGGCGGTAGCATTGATGGTATCACTTAGAGGTAAAAATTTAGACATGGCTTGGAGGTGGGTTGCGCTAAGAGCGTTAATGGAGAGGGGGGCTTTAAAGAGGGGGGAGGGACGATAAAAGATACAAAAGGTAAAAAGTTTGCGTCCAAAGCACTCTTGTACCTTGGAATTTAATGGCTACGGACTTTGACTTAATATCTTTATTGAAAATCGGCCAGTACGACTTTCTACTTTCCGCATCGCATTTTCTCATTACCGCCCGCCCCGCTATTCCTTCCCATTTTTGTTTGCGGTTTGTAGGCCCCGTATTGGTCGCGACAATTATTACGTCACGTCAAGGAAAACGCAGTGACCTACTGTTGACCTACTAAAGGTACAAACTACGCCAAGACCGATATTCCCACCGTCTCACTTCCATTCACCAAGGGGCTCTGGTTTGAACCTCTATTCACACACACCCCAGAGAGAGGGGCAAGGAAAACAACAATGTTGCCCCGCTCCTGACACCAGGAGCAACAATATTGTCCCACTCTTGACACTGCTCCGCCGGGTGAAAAGTCGCAATGTGAATTTATGTCTGCATTTCAAATGCAAACATCGTGATTTATGTGGCTCCCTCTACCACCCAACCTGCCTTGTTCCGTGACGTCAATTTATCACTGTCGCAATACAATCTCACACCTAGGAGCTCTAAAAAAAAAAACATATTGCAGTAAACTATAACAGTAAACTATGACAGTAAACTGTATAAATCAAAGTCAACCCCGATCTCTACCCTGCCTTTCTATTTAAAGATCCTCGTTATGATATAAATCAACATTTAACACATATTTCTGAAAGCCTTTCTCCTATTCCGTCTAGACATCAATCATACAGCAGTGTTTTATTTTATTTTTTTATTCGCAGTTTTGGAATGTTACGTAGAGCTTTTTTTTTAGCAGCGGATTACGTTTTATGCAAATACAGACACACCTTCCACAATACACACAACAGTTCCAGACACATTCACTTTACAAAACACTTGTACTGTAATATAAAAGTTTATACACCTCTTCAGGACACGCTTCGCTTATGCAACTACACGTGCCTTTGGGAGATTTTCCAACATGGCGGAAAAACCTATAAACAGCCAGCTTTTTGGTGTATCCGGCGTACAAAATAAAGGAAGTGGTGACAAGCAATGTGTTTTCTTTGTTTGACATGGTGATGTTAGCGGGTTTTTAAGAACTGCAGAATCAAATATTTTAATCTCTTCTTTTGTTAGTTGGCCGATATTGAAATTTGAATTAGCATCCGTGATATTGTATCATGAATATCTCCAGTACCAGCTAAGATCGACCAATACAATTATATGATGGCGTCATTCCATCTATTTACAGGAGGAGGTCTTGTTACGTTGTAACGTCATTTCATTACGAAATGACGTCATTTCACCCTATTACATTGTTACATTGTGTCATTGTGAAAACGTCAAAAAAAAAAATTGTGACTGAGTTTACTATATTAAATTTTGCACTTAGTTACGATTGGAAAATCCATACTTGTATGTAAAATCTAATATACAATCTTGTCATTCATATGCTAACAGCGATGGTTATAAAAAGGTCGTAGATTGCTAATCAGTTTATTATAAATGTTGTAAAGTGCGACATATCAGTTGATCATAAATGTTGTAAAGTGCGACATATCAGTTGATCATAAATGTTGTAAAGTGCGACATATCAGTTGATCATAAATGTTGTAAAGTGCGACATATCAGTTGATCATAAATGTTGTAAAGTGTGACATATCAGTTG
>JADKLZ010023237.1:0-10047 GCA_021533235.1 Biomphalaria straminea | reverse complement strand
AATCTGTCTCTCTCTGTCTCTCCCTCTGTCTTTGTCTCTCTCTCTCTTTTATTCTCTATTTCTCTGTCAATCTGTCTCTCCCTCTGTCTTTGTCTCTCTCTCTCTCTATGTTTCTGTTAATCTGTCTCTCTGTATCTCTCTGTCTCTCCGTATCTCGCTGTCTCTCCGTATCTCTCTGTCTCTCTGTATCTCGCTGTCTCTTTCTCCTTCTCTATCCAGCTCCTACCGGTAACCGCCCCCCCCCCCGCTGTGTGACAGTTAGTAGATGTTTACCCATCAGAGCGGGAAGATCGATGACAATTCAATTAGGAAATATTTACAGACGCTGACCTGGGCTTCAGGAGTCGGGGAGTCCAATCAGGGCCCCCTAAACGGATGACGTCATTAGCATTATCCCACCTTTCGCGTGCCATTCCCCCCCTCCCACAACCTCTGAATCTCCGACTCCAATCGCAACCTTACATGTCAAGAATTAAAAGCCTTCAATTCCCAAGCCAAACTTAATTTCTAAATACATGTTTGCTTTACTGGCCGTTGAAATAATTTTGGCTAACAAATTTGGGAATTTCCTGGTCTCACTTTTTTTTAATCTTTATATTTTATACAAATTAGAAGTTTGGGATATTAGATTTGTGAAATATTAAGCAAATTAAGAGGCAGGCAATATTAGTTTACAAAAAAAAGCATATATTATAATAGTTCTTTTTTAAGCTTACAATAACAAAATAAATTGGAAATACCCACTCATTCGGTTTGTCATGTCTTCCTTCAAGGATTTTGTCAATTTTCCAGTTGCTTCATCATTTTTCTTAACCTTTTCTTTTACTCAATGGATGGCTGCCATGTCGTGTAGTATGTCCTCTGTATCTGTATGATTGCCCTTCCGTCTTGCAGGAAGTTTGAGCTAGGAAGTAATTATCTTCATTTCTGAAGGGGTGTCTGAATATTTGCATGTCAATGTGTCCACGATAATTAAAGGAAAATAATTAAAACTATGAAAAACAATATGATTTAGCCCAAAAATGAGAAAAATCGAAATGCACTGTTACCAATAGCTACTCGTACATTTTTTTATCGTGCGAACTGACTTTTTTTTTCACACATCAAACTTATTAAAAATAGTGCAAGTTTCTGTTGCCAAACAAAAAAAAAAACAACTAAAAAATAAGATCTAAGTACTTGACCCTAACGGCTAACCTAACACATATTAAAAACAAGCTATTATTTAAAAAAAAATTTTTTTCAATCTTATCTTAGATAACAAAATAACAGACATTTATTTTAATATTGTAGGAATAGTCTCCTTTTTCCATATAAAACAAATTTAGTTGGTTATTTTTTTAAATTGATTCCTGTATTGTTATCAACTATGACAAAAGAGTAAAATTACTACTACACTTTAATCTTAGCCAAAAGACCATGAACAACTTAACAAATGGATATAAATTGGAAGACAAAAACATGTACAAAGCGTAAAAAAAGAAATAACCCCATATATAATAGGCACTTCTCTAAAGTAGCATTAATTTTATTTATCAACACCAAATATAAAAAATTAATTGTTTAATTTTTTTTAACGATTGATTCACGTTTTGTTGGGTACAACAAATAATAGTACCAAAGGACCTATAGTAACGTACGAACAACAGTCTAGAGCGCAAACTGTACAGAAATCTTTAAAAAAAAAATTAAATTGTATTTGTTAAATATTTTACTGCACATATGTCTATCCAAAGGCTGTGTGATGCGTCTAGTGTGGTAGCTAACTTGTTGCCACCGCTGGCTAGCATCTGTGAAAGGGGAGCAATTTTGTAAGTCTCTCTTGCCAGTACATAGCCTCTCCACAGCAAGTCCTATGCAGTACCTCCTCGTGGTGGCAGATGGAAACTGAGGCTGCGAAGTCTCAGGCTAAACTGCAAGAGTCTCGGAGGAGGTTTGGCCCCAAGATGTGAGGCAGGCATGGCCCGTCGGCGTACGGACACGGCCTGCTGCCCACAAACCAAACCCCTAGCTATAGGTCAATAGCCGCACTGCCTTGTGTGTGTCCCAGTAAGGTCTAAGGCTAAGGGAGTAAACCCTAACAGAAAATCCGGTCCTGGAGCCCCGTAGGCGGGGGGACAATGGTAAGACTACTGCCCTCTGGCAAACTCCCGCAGCCACCTGTCCCCAAATTGTGATGGCTTGCCATCCCCTTGGACCCGGTCAGTATGGAAGAGAGGCGTGTGCTGATGTGTGGGCAGCCCAGCACTCGCAAATTTACCGCCCAGGCTTTCCCCCAGCAATGGAGAGGTCTCTCCATCTCTGACAGAAATGTCTTTGAAAAAACACGGAGAGTGGTAGTTACCGGTGATAAGTTCCTAGCTGATTGGCGTAATCTGGAACGCCAGGGATTACTACTTTTAAATGACACACTGCACATATACTGTAATTCTTTATTTTTATGGACAGATTTCAAGATTTATTCAAATTTATGTGTAATATGACCACCACTTGGATTAGGTGTCTGCATCTACGTCACAATATCAAACAACAAATACATAAAACACTAACCATAATTTACAGATGCATAAACAGACTTGAATATTCAGAAAGACACAGAGTAAAAACACATTTCATATTCTCTACGCTAGGACAAAGTCATACAAGTAGCTTTCTTAATTAGCACCTGCAGAGTTGAAACAGGGGGCATAAATCAGCAAAGAAAACTAATGAAAGTATAATTTAAGTCGTTAGTTTGATAATAAAAAAAAAAGGACTAGGTTTTTGTAAGACACAATTGGAAAATCTGTACTTTATAAGACAAGACAAATGGCGTTAACAAAAACGGTGTAATAGCTCCCACTTATCTTGTGTCCATGTAAATAAATTTAGAAACCAAAAAAATAAGTACAGTGATAAATGAAGCTAACTAATGAACTAACAAACATGTCCATGTTTAGCATATTTATGTTTTCGCCTATGTTGAATAATTTCATAATTACATTTGATCTCTTTTTGTCGATCAATTCCATGTAACTAGAGAAGTCTTTTACTTTCTTGTACAACAAATACTCGACGACAGAGATATTAATGACGTGGACATAATGACGTTGTCGATTCCTTTGTGTTTTCTTTGATCCAGACACAAATACGATGACATATCACCGTTATTTTTCTTTTCTTCTTTTGAATCAGCCCCCTAGCTGATATGGGCATTGACTAAATCCAAGTCCATCTAAGTCAGGGCATTGAGAGATTGGGGATTGGGTTTTTTTAATCTAATTTCTTTCTTTGATGATAACAAAAGTGAAGAATGAGATTAGATTCGTTTTTATAATAAAATAAAGCAGAAGGTAATGAGAAAAAAAAATTGATGTCATATTGTAACGTTTATCGAACAGCGGATCTAACGTTTACTGAACAGCAGATTTAACATTTATCGAACAGCAAATGTAACTTTAGCAAGCGGCAGCAAGTGATTTGATGAGGTGGAGCTCAATATAAGATAAGTCTACTGAAAGTAACTATTGCCTTCACCGAAAAGTACATAAAAACCTAATTCTTAAGGTGAAGGGTGTGTATGAGTGCGTGTGTATGTGTGTGTGTGTGTGAGCGTATGTTACTTATATGAATGTTGTTCGTGTTTGCAGCTATATTGTTATAACAGCAATACTGAGGTTGTGTATTGTAGTCAAACTGAATTTGTTTGGACCAATAACATTATCTTAACATTTAAACACGATAAGAACAGATTTCAACATTAAAAAAAAAAAATAAGTGGTAATATTTGGCGGCCCACAGAAGGGATAAAAGCGTCTGTCTGTCCGTCATCTACAATACTGTCCATCTCTATGTCAATGTTATATCTTTAACATGAAAGATGTAATTGAAATCATAAGTGTAGCATGCTAAGAACAGATGCAGCGGCTACTTTTGGCCTTCTTAAATAAAACTCTTTAATTTGAAAGTTAAAAATGTTGATTGTTCTTTTTTTTCTGATATCTACAAAAGAATGCTTTCTATAACCTTTGATTAAATCAAAATGATTAGTTCTCCATGCTAACAATTAAATCTGTATTGTCTGTATTAACTTTCTTTTGTTAAAAAAAAGTGCTGGTACACTTTAATTTCAAGATCCTCCCCCCCACATGTTGTACATTATATCATAAGTTAAATGTTGAAAAGCTTACAAAACCAACGACCCATAGGGGCAGCCTATGAATATGTCTTAAAACGCTCACATTGTTAACAATTTAACAAAAAAAAATATCAAGCTAACTGACGTATTTTGATAAATATCTTTCCACTACAACGATATAAAACTTAGGACTTATATCACCGATATAAGTTCAATAGGTTTTTTTTTTAGTTGGCATTGCAATTCATGTATTCTTAAATTTCCGTGTCCAGATATTTTTAACTCCTCGAGATTCTTAATTTGCTTGTGTCAGCGTGGCCGAGTCTTACATTTTTTCGTTCACCGCCTCCAGACATGTCCGGCTCAACCGCCTGAATTTCTACTTACTCATGTGTCGGGAGTGAATTAGGAGGAGGCAAGCTCAGTGAGGTCCGGATGAGATGTATCCACTAATTAATTCCCTCCCCCCTCTTCCAATTTCGTTTGATAACAGTAAAAGACAAGACCTTGAAAAGAAGTGAAATAAAGACAGAAAATGTGAAGAAATAATAACAAATAAAGTACCAGTACATCTATAGTTGAATTAGCTGCAGAGATGACCACTGGTCGTCGTTTAGGTATAGTATAGTAAAGAGTTACATTTGAAATAAAAATATTGATGTGTGTTTTCTGCATGTACTTCAACTAGAGTGTATAACAAACTCGAATTTTAACTTTTGAAAACTTGACACAACTCACTGGACAGACTTTGTCTAATGTAAAATAGTACACGATTTATTTTACGCTTTGACTTTGAGATAGTTTGAAAAAATAACGAAATGTAAGTACCAGGCATCCAGTGCGAAAGTGACCTTTCAGTGTTCGGCTGGTCACAGAACTAAAGCGCTGTTACTAATGTGAAGGAGAGCCTCATCACAGCAATCTGAAGACAACTATCCTCCATTCAGTGAATGAATCGTTCAAATATTTTGACTGCATGTTTTATTTCAATGAGTCCACAACGTAGATGTGTTTCTTTTCTTGACATTATGACTCTGTGTTTTGTTCTAGCGCAGTGGTTCCCAAACTGTTTCTTTGACGTAACACTTGGCACATTCTGAATATTTTACGGAACACTGTACATACTTTAAAAAAAAAGATTATTCACGTGATGGCCTATTAGCTAATTATTTCAGCAGTTCTTGGAACGCCTATTCAGGCCTCACGAAACACTAGGGCTCCACGGAACACAGTTTGGGAAACTCTGCTCTAGCACAATAAAGCATACAAAGTTAAAATGTGTAAAGTTTCAACCTGATCTGAGAATGGATGTGGGAGAAATAGCGAGTTCAAAAATTGTATCTGACAGACAGACAGACAGACAGACATACAGACAGACAGAGTGAATTGATTTAAACTTTTTATAAAGAAAATACTCCATTTGGGAATCAAACTGTCCAAGCATTGACCTATCTCTAAGAAGCACTGCACATCATAGCAAACAAAAACAACTTAATGACCTACAAAAACTAAGCTGTCATTCACATGCCAATTTTAAAGTGCATAGTAAGGAGAGAAATCAATGAAACTAGCCCCGGAAAAGACAGTCTAATAGTTCAACATTGAAAACAAAAAAAGACACTTGCTTAAAGACAAATAAAAACATTGGCACTTTAGTCAGAAATGTTTCACAAGAGCAATGTCTTTGATGATCGATAAAGTAAGTTTTAACTGTCAGACTTAAATTACAGTCTATTCCATTTCAGAAAGTTTTTATTTTAGCATTCCTTTTTGTTTGACTGTGAGTTTAAAGTTGAAGGTCAA
The DNA here is from genome assembly GCA_021533235.1 of Biomphalaria straminea. NCBI lineage: Eukaryota > Metazoa > Mollusca > Gastropoda > Planorbidae > Biomphalaria > Biomphalaria straminea. Next base: position 4,127 of record JADKLZ010023237.1, on the reverse strand, counting down.
GAGGATGGGTTAACGTAATTATATATATATATAGGTCACATTGACCTAATTATATGTGGACGGGAGTGTCTCTCCAAAATAGGGCTTCACTGCCTTATGAAAAAGTGTTCGAGATGAACCATAGTCGTTCTACGGCTGAAGGAAGCCAATATATACAGTAGTTAGGATGTTATTTTTTATATAGAGGATAATCTTCTTGTTATATTAGACGTAAAAGACATTTTAAAAGAGACGTCTCCAATTTAAAAGAAAAGATTTAGGGAGTACATAAATGATTGTAACGGTGTCCAGCTCTGCTAACTTGCGGCTTGACCTAAACATGAGACTAAACAGTGACCCTTGCAGTACATAGTGCATTATTCAGCCGGAATTTGAAACGGCGATGATCCCTTACTTCACCAGGCTATCCTTCGGACATTCAAGCTGCGTGAAAGTGGGCAACTGCTGTATGATGTGGGCGACATTGTTCCATGGCAGGATTTCATCTAATTTCTATGAGATTATTCATAGTCGCTTCGTGAATGTAGGAGACTATAGTTATTTGTTTATATATAATTTTCGCTCCGCAGTTCAATTACGCGTGTTTAAATATATCTTCGTAATTGTTTTGCCCATATGTATTTCACTATCCTTTCGTGATTAAACTTCTATAAGTTTTTTGTTTAATATCAGAAAGTCTTATATTTGTTATTGAATTATAGGAGACTGCATGTTTTTACACAACACAAAATAAAGTTTATAAATCCAAAAATCAATTTAAGTTACATAGGAGTCAAATCAACGTTGGTATCGTCGCTCAGGAGAGAAAGAGTTAAAAAAAACTCAAGTAGCTATGAACAAGTATATCAAACACCAACAGGTCTTCTCTCCTTTTGATTTTTAAATTCTTACTATCCAATTACAGCCACTATCCTGTGTTTAACTGTGAATACGCAACATCAATTTGCACGTCCTCTAAGGTGGCCATGAGCAATTATTTAAAGTGCTTCCCTTTTAAACACCCCCTCCCCTACGTTTCGATAGTTAACATCATGCACTTTCTGGCTCATCTAGTACCTCTAGTGAGCTGGGGGGGGGGGGCGCGCGTGAGATAACACGAGCTTCTTGAATTTCGTTAGAATTTTTTTTTCTGGAGAGTAAAAAATGTGTGCGATAACCCAAAATTTAAAATATCGCTTGCCCAGAATATTAACACCATAACAACATATTCGAAATAATAAATAAATAATTAATACGATAACAGGGTTATTTTTGTAATGTAGTCTGTAAACACATTACACTATTAAATTGTAGTGATTTAGGGGTAAAGATAACGTAGGTATATGTGGTAACGGAACAAATAATGAGGGTGATAAACAATTCAATGACAGGACAAAATAACCATATTTCTATTCGGGTTGGTAGGATTAGGGTTAAGGTTAGACTTAGAATAAATAATGTTACCTCTAAACAAGACCATAATCATAATCTTCAAATACAAAATCAAAATTTAATAAAATACTCAGAAAGACACAAAGATAAAGTCACATTCCCGTCCATACGATAGGACAAATTTGTACAAAAGCTCCTTCCTCCCTAGCGCTATTAGAGCATGGAATGAGTTGCCTGAGCTATCCAGTGACTTGGCAGAATTGAAGTCATTTGTTTATATGCATGACTAAATGCATGACGCGTAGGATGTTGTCATCTTCTTTTTTGAAGTAACGTCCGCATAATATAAGATAAGATAAGAATACTGCGTCTATGGAGCTAACTTTGATGGTCATACATTAAGAATATCTAGAACATTCCAGACGATGGTCAGACGTTCTAAACTCTCATTCTCTTCAATGTGATGTTTTAATATTTCGAAATAATTATCATATTACACTTTAAGAAAATTCAAGTCCATAACCATAAACAAAAAATACTTAAAGCAAAGTTACCTACCCTTTCCCGCTGCTCACCAATTAAAACTATCTGCAAGTTTAAATTGTTCCCGACTCACTCTGGGTATGGGCCAAACAATATTTAAATAGAAAACAAAAAAAAAAATAACAGGGGTTGGGTGGGTATTGCACATTTCTTGAATTACTACCGACCGTTAGGCCGAGATAATTCACATGTTTTAACTCGAGAATCTGAAGTTCGATTGCCTGTGTAGACCTAATGTATAACTTCCTATTTAGTCTGCTAGTCTACTGAATTAAATGAAAGGAGCAGAGGTAGATTCACACCACCTTTTCAGACCGTTTGGTCTACATGGCAGATGATGTTACAGTCATCTGCTTCTATGGCCAACAGTTAAAGAGCAGGGTGTCACGTAGCCAGCACAACGACCATTCGCCATTATTTTCCCCAACTAAAGTCATGTACTCAATAGAGTTGGCCATTGACTCAGATTGACCAATTTTCTTTATATAGAAAGTGTAATTGAATTACGCTGCCTAGTCGTGCGGTATGCGCGATGGACTGTCGTTCGGACTTCTCGTTAATTCCGGGTTCATGCCCTGCCCGCTGCCATCCCACGTCGTCCTGCGGGAGGTTTGGGATAGCAAGTAAATGTCTTCAACTCTAAAGGAACATCCGAAACATTTCAAACATTTTACAAACATACGTTTTACGCTTAATTTTATAAATAAAAATATTTAGTTAATTTAACAGACAGTATTGACCCAAACATAACACCGAGGAACAGAGAGTATTGACCCAAACATAGACTCGAGGGACAGAGTGCTTTGACCCAAACATAGACCAGCGCAACAGTGAGTATTGACCAAAACATAGACCCTAGGAACAGAGAGTATTGACCCAAACATAGAGCCAAGGAACAGAGAGTATTGACCCAAACATAGACGTAAGGAACAAAGTGCATTGACCCCCAAAATAGACGCGAGGAACAAAGTGCATTGACCCAAACATAAATCCTAGGAACAAAGTGCATTGACTAAAACATAGACATAAAGAACAAAGTTCATTGACCCAAAGATAGACGTAAGGAACAAAGTGCATTGACCCCAAAAATAGACGCGAGGAACAAAGTGATTTGACCCAAACATAGATCCTAGGAACAAAGTGCATTGACGCAAAAAATAGACGCAAGGAACAAAACAAAATAACGCGACATATTTCCGCCTGTTTTTTTTTCTCTTCTGATTAGCGAACTTTCATATAATGATGAAAGTGAAAGGATCAACAATGAAATAACTAAACCATTATGTAACCAATGTCGTCGGAATGAAAAAAAATGTTTATCGCTCAGCGAATTCGGTCTTAGGCATAAACACTTCTACTGGGGGGAAAAAAAACCTCGCTTTGTGTTGTTAGTGTTCAGAAAGGTTAAAGTTGAAAGTTCGAAACGATAGCAAGACGTAATCGAGTGCGATGCAATAAGAGGCAATGCCAGGTCTATAAAAACAACCAGAAAACCTACAAATAAGCAGACATCTTTGATGTTAGCAGACGCGAAAAAGATGTTGATGTGTGATGCTTGGAAAAAAAATGTCAGATCGTAAACAACTCTAAACAAACGGCCTCCCTCTAGTACGAAGACTTATCTATCCATTCAATCGGAAGTGCTCAGATAGATAAAGTCTCACACACGTCTGAACGGGAGGGGGGGCACTGGAGGTTTTGTTATTTGTTCATTTCGCTTGACAAACACAAAACTTATCGTTAACCGAAAATGGAAATTTAGATATGAAATGACAAGGAACTTATTTTTTTCTAAAGAGAAGTAAAGAGAAATAAAGACGATGTTAAAGAAACACAAAAATTGGATGCGAGTCATTGAGAACTTCATGGCAGAAAAACAAATACTTGACACAATTTTGAAAAGCTGTGAAACACAAAGAAATGAAAGAAACAAAAGACGTGAAATAAGAAACCTAAGAAAGGAAAAGATGTAGGGTTAAACAGTGCGCTAGTGCGCACCATATATGTGTAGCCGGCCTTGGATAATTGGAGGTCCTAGGCAAAGTGGCACCAAATGATATTTAAAAAACCGAAAAATAAAATTAGGCAATGTATGAAAAACTTGCACGTCTATGTCTAAATCTGCAAATAACTGAAATTAATATATCACAATTTCCGTACTTTAAGCAGAGTTAGACTGGTAAACATAGAGTCATAGGAAAGACAGAGTTAGA
>JADKLZ010023220.1:0-18424 GCA_021533235.1 Biomphalaria straminea | reverse complement strand
TTGCAAAGGTAATCGATTGTTCTAAAGAACATTATCGTTTTTTTTTTTGCTATGCTTTATATGTATTGCCTTTTTTATTGGTCAATGTCTATGAGCATATGTGTTTTCTTTCCAATAGTTGACTTCGTGTATTTATATTATTTCTTGTATATTACTGTCATCTTGTAACAGCTGTGTATTCTTTATGTATGCTTCTTTAGTTGCATAGCAGGTTTCAAGGGGAAAAGATCGTCTCTCTCGAGACGTAAAATGCCACAGATTGTCCACTTGGTAGTCTGGCCCCAAACCTGTTGATAACGTAAAGAAATCAGCGCATTCCGTCCACTTAACAAAGGCGTAGTGAGGGGGGGGGGTGAGAGCAAGGTGGGCACGATGCCACGGGCGCTACCCTGGGGTGAGGGCACCACACACAGAAAGGCGCCTTTATTTCTATGTGATGTTTATGATAAATGGGGAAGCTGGGCGCCAATAAAATACCTTGCCCCGGGCGCACGTTTTTTGCTCGCTACCCCTCTGCTACTCCCAACAGTGAGTGGAGGGACTATTTGTCATTGAAATAGTTCGGCGTATTCAACTCAAGGCCTACTATTCCACATTCTATGAATACTCACAAGTATCAGCCCAACTCGAGATATAGAAGATGCCAGGAGGGAAAAAATAATGGTTCCATTATTATTATAGCTTTTATATAGCGCTACTTTCATGCTTATAGCATGCTCCGAGCGCTTTGGTCCAAGCTCATTTGTGGACCAGTGGTGGAGAGGGGGGTATCTAGGAGTTGGTTTTCCGTGCTGCCTTTAGGCGCTCAGTTAACACAACTCCGCCCGAGTCGGGTGTCGAACCTCGAGCCCCCTTCTAGGTAGCCAAGCCAAGTGCAAGTGCACTTAGCCTCTCGACCACGCTTCCCACAAGAAGCCAGAAGCGGCCATAGTGGGTGGAAAGTGGGGCAACCGCTCCAAGCTCCCGCGACAGGACTCCCCCCCCCCCAAGCATAAATTATTAACTAGTTTGTTGATTTTTCCATGCAGAATGTTTCTGAATCAGTTGTTACGTTGATTAAAGGTAACTTAATCAATATCGGAGGACTGGGAACAAATTCATGCAAGCCTAATCCTACCTGCAGAACAAGTACACAGTTAAACGTTCAATAATACAGTACCAAGGAAAGATAGTATGTCTTGTGACAAAAAGACCATCGAGGCAGTAGAGTCGGACAAATCTGTTGGCGTGAAGTGGTACTGTTTAAATAATCTACACTCATAGGTCCGCGTATTTATACTCACCCGGGGCCCCGCGAATGACACTGTCCCGGGCCCCTCGTACCGCTAAGGGTGCCTTTACATTCACTTTGGGGGGTGGGAAGATGTAGCTTTTGGCACCCTTTAAGATTTTAGCATTGCCTTGAACCGTGACAGCCGCCTTTTCTCATTTTAGTAAGCCCTGCTCCACACTACGCCGCCCCCTGTAACTGGCTATCGATGTCACATTTTCTCTTAAAACAAATGCGGAAGGTGTACATGGTTTTAAACCATACCAGAGCGTTATCACGATATCGTTACTATATTTATAGCCATGAAGTCCCCTCCCCCCCCCTCTTCATGTCACCTTTTAACGGCATGGGTGACATACTTCATGTGCCTTTTAACCTGACGACATGTCAATACGAAACATGTCTCTATAGACTTATTGCTTTGGTTCACATGGGGGGGGGGGAATGTTTAACTCTACCTTACTTCCTGGTTTTGTCTGCCGGAAAGACAGCCGGAAAGACAGGTTTTGTAAAGGGAGACAACGGTAAAGACTGGGTTCGTGTTACAGCGCCACAGTGCCAGAGACTTGGTTGTAAAGGCTGGGAAAAGACTGTTGACAACAGGCCTCCTAGAAGCCTCGGTAAATCTTAGCAGCGGGGGGTCAGCTTCATTGGGATTATGTAAACGGACGGGAATAAGGCTATTGTGTGAAACGACCCAGTGCCGCCCGTAAATTATATAATTATAATCATGGGTTTTTAACAGAGCCTGTCTTAGGCCACTGCAACCTATGCGGCCGCAATGGGCCCCTCACTTTCATGGGCCCCGCGCTAATGCTAGATGTATATTATTAAAATTAAACCATTATAACTTATGTTACAGGGTTCCCGCGGCCTCTTTATTTTCCACGGCTCATGGAAATCATATTGGGGTGTGGTTGAATGACTTGAGGTCAACACTTCACGAAGATAGATTGAACAATTGGGCAATACTTGCTAATGCTTTTGAGCTTGATCTCTGTAGGAAACATAATTTTGATGATCTACTGTTGTGACTTCGCTAAACGCGAGGCTCGTAAAGTTAATTATATCGTGATATTATACTTCACAAAGAATGAATAAAATGCAAAGACCAAATTTTTTTTTCTAATACTAAATCGTCATTTTCACTTATTACCCTTATCCCTTCCCAGGCCGGGCCCCACGCAATCCGTTTCTTCGGGCCCTGCAATTTTTGGGGCCGGCCCTGAGTTCAAGCGAAAACACATATCATTCTTTCATGTAGTGATATTGAAACGAACTAAAAGTTTACATAGTAAAAAGATAAGTACCGGTATCCCTTTTAAACCTTGCGATTGTCAGGACTGAGATCTGGTCAGCCTGGGTCTCTTGTTAACTGTTGAGAAGAAGCGAAGGGAAATTCATTTGGTAATCAGCACTGAAGTTTCATTTGGTAATCAGCACTGAAGTACATATAAGTATATTAGAGAAGAAAAAGAGCCTTGACAGCGATCTATGGCGTGGGGGATGTATAGGTCATCTGTTTCCTTGACCGGCGGTTAAGGAGGGTGTCACGTGGCCAGCACAACAGCCTTTACATTAGGGCGGATTTCTTGTTCTCGTCTGCTAATTGCTGAGCGTGACTACTTCCGGTGTCCTCTTAAGATGTGACAGTTTTGGGCGATGGACTTGTGACATGTCACATTTCTGACGGGATGAACGTCGAGTGGAAATTTAATGTGTAAAAGAGTTACCACCCTTGACAGCTCAAAACGTATCAAGTCTTGGTCAGCGGTGTTTCCCTGGTATGTTTCTTCATTTGATTACTTTTGACTGACGCGCGCAATTAATCTGTCAGTAAATTAACCTGTGTGTAGAATTCCTCCTTAAGACCGTAATATTAAGCATTTATTCGAAGTCGTAAATTCATCCAAATTTTATTTTTGAGTTACAAAAAAAGTGTTAAGAATGTCTTTGTATATATATATGCATATGCAGTGGCGTAGCTAGGGTGCGGGAGGGGGAGTCCTAATTTGAAAAGGGGGCCCTCAAATGAATGTCCTAATTTTTTTAAATATATTAAATATTACGCCACTGTCATGTAATCTTGCTATTCACGTGGAGTCCAAAAATACTAGACAGCATTGATCCAACTGATAATATAGATGGCCTTCGCTGTACAGAAAGCACGACGTGATGCAATATGAATTGAGATTTGTCACTTGTGCATTATCTCGCCAATAAACAACGGTATTATTCGTTATAAGTCTTAATGATTTTTTTTTTAAATTTTACTTAAACACTGTACCAACTTATGATTTCGAATGTCAAAATGCAGGGGCCCTAAAAAAAAAAGTCACCCCCCCGAGCCCCCAAATACCTAGCTACGCCACCGCTTCACTAATAATTTACACACATTTGGAAAAGCATTAGTTTCTGTTGCACCCAGTCGAGCACAACAGACAATAATGCCATCGGACATACATTTTTTTTTTTTTTACAAATCATATACCAATGGTGTCTGTCTGTCTGTCTGTCTGGTAAAAAGTTTGAACAGGTTATTTCTCCCACACCCATTCTCGGATCACGTTGAATCTATGCACAATTAGTCAGCGGCGTAGACAATATACGAATCAATATGAAAAAAAAATTAACCATTTAGTAAATTAATTACGGGTTATTAATTATTCTCTTTGATAACAACAAAGGAAACTAATCCTTCAGTATTCAGATATGGTTAAATATGTCGGATGTTATTCCCCTAAACAATTGTAGACTTTTTCTCCCATTCTGGAATCATGTTGAAACTACAATTAATTGTTGTACCTAACAAATCAAGAATCAATTACAAAATTAACCAATTAGTCAATTATTGGTAATTAATCAATTATTTTGATATCAGAGAAGGGAAATAACGTCTTCATTCTTGAGTGATATAGTTGTAAACGCAGAGTTCTTCCCATTAAATAAGCCTTTTTTTTTTAAGGATTTTCTTTTGAAATTCTTTTTATTTTTAAGACACTATCGTCTCTTAGTCTGTTGGATCGATGGGGCACTTCATAGGATCTGTCGACCGTCTTTCTACATTCCTCTTTGTATTTCACCTTAATGGAGACTTTTCTGTGATACGTCGGCCATTCTTTGATGATGTCTCCCGATCGCTTTCTCTGTCTGCTTCTTCTCTTTTTGTCTGGTACTTTTCCCTGCTCTCTTTGTGAGCCAGCTAAACGTTATTTATTTAAAAATATGATTTCATCTGATCTTGTCATATTATTTGCAGCCGTTTCTTCAAAGAAGATGATGATCGCGTCCTGTGTCCATCTAGTAGTGCATACTACAGACTCACACTCTTGCAAAGTCATTGGTTTTCTAGGCTGATTCAGGCATGCTGTTCAATGCTCTAATTGCACTAGTAAAGTTCTCCGTTTCAGACCTTGCTATCTACAGGGCAAATGATGTTAGTCATCGGTTTCTTTTGGCCAACGAGCGGGGTGTCATGTGGCCAGCACAACGACCAACCGCCTTTAATTTCCGCAAATAAAACCAGTTACCCATTAGAGTTGGGTGGACTCAGTGGCGTCCCAAAAATACCGATATTCAAAATTCCACTCTTCACCGAAATGGTTCGGAAGCCAAGTGCTTAACCACTCAACCACATCTATTGGCATTAGGGAAGAAGAAAACTTGTGTAAATTTCACCCAGTATAAAAGTAATTTGAAAAAATACTTTTATATTCATAAATTGTTTGACTATGTTTGTCATCAAATTTATTTGATTAAAGATCAAGCCCGTTAGAGTACATTTCCCTATCATTGTATATCTCAGTGTTTGATACATTGTACTGCCTCTACATAAACAACTAGACTCTTGCTTTGAAATGAGCAGAATGGGTGTTTCGTATTTTTTTCTTTTTTTTTGCTCTGAGTCATTGATTCAGTGATTCAGCCATGTTTCTGAACTCGAGTTTGGGAATATCTGTTTTAAAGGCCGCTGCACTTAAATATTATTGACTATTCACTTTGAAGTTTGAACGCATTGACAGGTTTATTGCGAAACTACGAAACTACCTTCTTGCTGGCTGGCGGAGAAAAAGTGTCGTCTGGTACTGGAGTCGAACGTACCCGGATGTAAATAAAGAGGATTTCTATTTGGAAGAAGGAAGGCGATTGTAGGTGGGCGTTGACTTTCATGCAAATACTGGCACTCTATTTTTACAAAGCTTATGTGAACTCACTATGTCCGTCTGCCTGTGTCTCTGGCCAAAAGTTTGTACACGTTATTTCTCCGACACCCAATATCGGATCAATCTGAAATTTTGTACAATTATTTCTTTTACCCGACAACACAAGAATCAATAAAAAAGAAACTATTAGGCAATTAATTATTTATTGGTAATAAATTACAGTTTTTTTTTGTGATATATCAAAAAGGGAAAGATATAGTACTTGACTGAAGTGGGTGTATAAGCTGAATTAGTCCCCTTTATATTAGGCTGCCGTCTGAGGCGTAGGGAACAAAAACATGAAATAGAAACAATAGAGAACTATACAATATTTTATGTTCATAGGCTCTTCGCTAGCAGAGTGGCTACCGCGTTGGCTTGAGAAGTTTGAAAAGGCTTAAACCCACAAGTTCGAATTTATGTCATTCCTTTTTTTTTTCAAAATACATTTTAAAAAAGCGATCACCCTGTATTTTCTCCTCCTTTCCAGCTGGTCCAGATAAGTGATGGGATCATAGCGTAGTGAGAACACTAAAAGCATGACATTGCTCTTAACAAAAAAAAAGTTCCCCTTTCAGATCTTGTGGTCTATAGGGCAGATGATGTAAAGGTCATCTGACTCTGTGGCCAACGGTTAACGAGGGTGTCATGTGGCCAGCACAACGACCAACCGCTTTTACTTTTCCCCAATTAATGTCAGGTACCCATTAGAGCTGGGTGGACTCAAGGGCGCCCGAAAATCCCGAAATAAAAATCCCAGTCTTCACCAGGATTCGAACCCGGGACCTCCAGTACGGAAGCCAAGCGCTTTACCGCTCAGCCACCGCGCCCTCTCTTAACAAAAACAATTGGTAAAAAATGTTTCCAATCGCACAGTTGGTAGTCTAGATCTAAAAACAAATTCAATTACATGACTGATCCAAACTAATTGATACACATGATTACAAGTTTTTTTTATTTTTTTTTATTTTAAAGTTGTTGTTTTTTTTCTTTGCTTGTAAAAAAAAATTCACTTTCTCAAAAATGATTCCATCTTTATTTAAAAGTGTCAGTTTAAACCTTAAGTAGGTCTGGACAGGCGTTACATACCTACGCCACTGGGGAAGTATGGACTGTTGAAAGATTAGTAAGAAATATAGTCAACATGATTTAGATTTTTTTTCGATTTCATTCATGTAAATGTAGGTGAAAGAAATGTTCATCTCTTGAGTGTCTATTGATCACCCAACAAGCTGTGTTCGCGAAAGACTTTCCAGTGTTCTGGAATAGCCTGGTAGTAGATTTAGTAAGTCATCGACCTCGCCTCGAATGGCAGCATTAGGTTAGGTCTGACTTATTCATTCTCTATAGTACAAGTGTACTTTTAAGTTTGTTCACTTTGGTGATCCCTGTATCCACATTTTGTGGTGCCGTAGAATGTTACACTGTCCTGTGGATACTGTTTGAATCAGGCGTAGTAGAGTTGCGACATGTCTCTATGACCAGCAAGGTATCGATTCTGTTTACATGAACTGTGTGGTTGACGGTCGTTGACTTGTAAAGAAAAAATACTGGTAGACCACAAAACCGCTGTAGGCGTTTTAGATTTTAATTAGTAAATCTTGAAATAACTTGAATAAATTCTTTGTGAACTTTTATTACAATATAGACAAAATCATGAATATGAAATGAAATAAATGCAGTAGACTTTAGTAATAATTTAAAACGGTATTCAGAACAAATTCTAACTCACTACAAAAACACGTCTTTTCACTCTGGCTTTTTGGAGTGGTCTCCCCTACCCAAGACAGCTGACGACAATGTCGCTTACCTTGCATCATTCACACTTCCCACCGTCACCATAGAAACACCCATAACAACTTGCCAACTTGACTTCTCTCCATCTGTTATCAATGAACTGTTAGTGACAGATTGAGAGCATTACTAGGAACTCAACCCTTTACCTTGGATCTAAGCACTATATCGACCACAGCCACCATAGTATACACTTAATTTTTTTTATACCTTTGGCGTAAGACAACAGTTTCTCTCATTAAATGACAAAATAGTCTGAAATCATATTTACATCTGCAAATTTCAGAACATCTACAAATTAATTTTACTTCCAGTACAATGTTTTTTTTACTGTATATGAGAAATGTGTGCAGCTTGATTTTTTTTTTTATAATTCTTGTATTAACACACTCTGTCTGTCTGTCTGTCTGTCTGGTAAAATGTTTTCCTCCCATTCTCTTATCGAGTTAAAACTTTGCACAATTATTTATTGAACCTGACAAGGCATGAATCAATTAAAAACAATTACTCTGTTGGTAATTAATTATTTTTAATTATTGTGTCTGATTTCGAAATAAGAGGAACAAATGCTACTTAACTCTTTGACGTCGCAACGACGCTCCCATCGTTGATTCTATCCAGATATAAAGCTATAAATTCCGACCAAACGTGTAAAATAATTACGGTGTCAAAGAGTTAAAGTTGAAATATCGCAAAATTATTCGTAGTCGATAAGAATCAATCCAAAAATTAACCAATCATTTAATCATTTAGTAAAAATTAATATTGTTAAAAATAAGTTCCCCGTTCAGACCTTGTGGTCTATAAGACAGATGATGTAAAGGCCTCTGGCCTACGGTTTACGAGGGTGTCATGTGGCCATCATAACGACCAACCGCCTTTACTTTTCTCAACTGCCAGTTACCCATTAGAGCTGGGTGGACTCAGAGGCTCCCAAAGATCCTGAAATTAAAAATCCGAGTCTTCACCAAGATTCGAACCCGGGACCTTTGGTTCAGAAGCCAAGCGCTTTACCGCCCAGCCACCGCGCCTCTAATTAATTTTGTTTATTTTCAGATAAATGGCAGCAATAAGTGTATTTTCCCCTTAGATAAGCTTGTACACTTCAGATCAAAGAAGTAGACAGACATTTTGATCGTGTTACGCAACTATTAAAAAACTTCACCGCGGGCCACCAAATATTGTCTGACGGAGCGGGTTGTGGACCCTGGGCTGCGTGTTGCAGATCTCTGACTTAGATATTTAGATGACGTATGACGTAGCTTAGGGATAAGCTTGACATGTACAAAATGTCGTTTTGAAATCCTGCGTGTAGTTTTATGATGGGTGTCTTTTATTTCGGGGTACTCCTTGTATAAGACTATAAGATATCGTCGTGATTCATTCTTGTTTGTTTTTTAAGCGCAGGGGAAAAGACTTCTCTCCCCTTGTCTTATCTGATAGTTGTCAATGTTTTTACATCGTTTACTTTTTCCCGGCGTGCCCAGTGTCACGTGATAGAAGCAGAAGTGAGAAGCAGAAGTCCCATTCTGGAGTTGTGAGCGGGAGGGTAACTACGAAGCCTCTCGTAGTGCATAAAATATTCAACAATGGGCCTCGTTCACCAATCGTAAATAAACACATTTAGCCACGTCAGAATATTGATAAAACAATGAAAGATACATATCACGTGACAGCCTTTTTCCATTAGATAATGTGTATAGAAGAAATATAGAATCACGTGGCTAAACGTTGTTTTACGATTTGTGAATGAGGTCCATTCTGTGGCCAGCATTTCCACTCTAACAAAAGTGGAGAGCAAAATGATGCTTTGAGAGCAATCTTTTCAATTTGCGGTATGCGCTCTGGACTGTCGTTCGGACTTCTCTATGGCCTCGTATTCATACCCTTCTCTCTGTCATCCCTCGTCGTCCTGCGGGAGGTTTGGACTAGGAAGGAACATCCGAAACATGTAAAACATTTTATAATCAAAACAAAGCGATGAAGGCCCAACAATGACGATTGCCTCGTTTCCGTTTTTTTTTTTTTTAAACATAAAAAAACGGCAGCACTAAAATATGACTAATGTTGGGGTCTTACTGAGTGCGGTAACCTCTATTACTTGTTGGTTTGTGTCTCTCTATCCAGAACAGAAAAGGTCTGTAATAATAAAGGCTAAAATTAGAAAGAAGGGGAGAAAACTGTGTAACCCTTTGTTAATAAATCTTATTGCGTCCCATTTACTATCGCAACGAAGACGTGTTGACTTTGCGGTAAATTGTATCAGTATCGCCACTGTTTTCTTTTTAGCCCTAGATCTGAGCCTTTCAATTGCGGTTGACATTGTAAAAACATTATCTCTTAACGTTTTCCGTGTCTGTGATTTCTAAATCTTGATCTTTATTCAAGTTGCTCTTAACCGCATATTCTTCATACTTCACAAAAATCTTTCAATGAGCATACCTATAGTGCCACTTTCACATCTCACACAACACAAAGCTAATGATGTAGAGCAGTGATGCCCAAAGTACGGCCCGCGGGCCAGAAACGGCCCGCGACGTGGTTCCATCCGGCCCGCCGAAAGGTCGGCAAAAATAATGAAAAAATTCTCCCCCATTCAAAAAAGCTGAATATGTATCTTTCCCTTCGTTAGGGCCCTCACTTTTTCTGTGATTGATTGGTACCATGACCTTTAACGAGTGTGCGTTTATGAGTAATGAAATGGAAATCAGAATATACAATCTAACAGGAATAGTGAATGGTATTTTTTGTGGAACATGATAATAAGTCAACATATTTGTTTTGTAAAGAAAGTCTGGCTGTTTCAAAAACAAAAACAACATATACAGCGGCATTATTAAACAAATATGAAGGCCTTCTTGATTTGAGCCGCGTATAAATATGCCTAGAGATTGGAAGATCGATGAGAATATTTACCAAAAAGAGACAAGAAAATGAGTCGGTGGTAATGGTAGCTACATTGCCCATTGTTGGTCACATTAAAAGTAGAGAAATGAAGCCATTTTTAGACGCGTAAATAGACTTTAGACTTTAAATATCCCATTAATTAATGTAAGTACTACATTCAATAGTTTCAGGTGAATTTTGATTTCATTTTTTGTACCTTTTTGTTGATGCGGCCCGCGACACGCGTGTCGAAAGTTAAAATGGCCCACAGGTCGAATTAGGATGAGCATCACTGATGTAGAGGTTATCTGTTTATATTATTAACGATTAACGAGGGTGTCATGTGGCCAGCACAACGACCCAACCGCATTTCCTTGCCCCAACAGAAATCAGGTACTCTTAGAGTTGGATGAACTCAGGGTTGCCCTAAAAATCCACAAAGAGCCAGTTTTCTCTGAGATTTGAACCCAAGACCTCTCGGTTCGGAATCTAAGATCTTTACCTCGAGGTTATAGTTACAAGCCTCACGAAAAGAGAACATTATATTTTAAATGAAGCTATATGAGAGTGTTTCTTCTTCTTCAAACTGTCAAGTAGAGTTGACTCTTCGGCTCTTGGTCCTCTACGGCCTGAATGAGAACTGTATACTCTGTTCTGTCTGGTGGATGGGTCAAGACTCGCTGCAAGAGGCCGCGAACACTAAGACCCCCGCCATTTTTCTTTTTCTATACCAGGCTAACCGTGTAGGACACGTCATTTATGTAGCAGCCCCTTGAGGAACAGCGCCTGGATTGTGACAATGTTGTGGGAGCTTTTTTTACAACTCCGCACAGTGCAATGAGGATGCTCTCGCACCCCCTTAGGCACTCCCATGGGAGTCTTGTTTGCTACCCTTTAGTCTAATCGTTTCCACCCGGGCGCCACTATGAGGCAGGGTAGCATGCCCGGGAATGAGAGCGTTGAAACAAAAAGTTATCACCTAAGACTAAAGAAAAACTTCCCCTGATAATGTTAACTTTTTGTGTTCATTTGGTTTTCTCTTGTTTGGTGTTCTCTCTTATTTTATTCTTATCAGCGTGATTGAATGACTGATAAAACGTCGCCTAGTTATGTGGGCTAAAGAGAGGAGCAGGAAGCCCCATATATATCTATGTACAGACACGGAGACATTTCATAGACAGGGGGGAGGGGGAATATTTGCGCAGGTAAACTTTACACATACTGGCAGACACACACACGCGTGTCGCACGTAGATTTCAAGACTGTCATAAGATCGACATACCCTTGGGAGACCCGTCTGAATGAACACACCCGCTCATGCGTCACCTTGGAATGTTCCCTCACACTTGTCACTAGAGATCCTTTTTTTTTTTTCGTTTTGTCTTTTACTAAATGAAAACTGGGTTGTTTTTGTTTCTAAGCTACACGCAGATCTAAGTTTTTTTTTAGAACGATATCAAATGTCTGACCTAACTTGTACATCACGGCTCCAGTTCTTTTTCTAGGTGTAGCCCTATCGTGGCTTCGGCTTTATGTGACAGGTCGTTAGGTTTTACAGAACTGAAAGAAAATGCAATATTGCTTTTCTTTTGACTTAAAATCAAGTGAAATATGTGCTGAAGAAGTACATCCTAACTTATCTGTTCAAAAGTTTTTAGATTAGTTTGTCCTTTTAACTCTCATGTTTACAGTGGCGTAGCTAGGGAGGAGGGGGGGGGGGGGAGAAATCGAAAATCCCTCCGGGCCTCCACTTGAAAGGGGCCACGAAATTAGTGTTTTTTACATTAAATATTATATACTAGTCGACCTGCGGCATAGCATACACCGCTATTTTCCAGGGCAGGCCTTAGGCACTGCAACATATGCGACCACAGTGGGTCCCGCACTTTCTTTGGACCCGTGCTACATTTGAGGTGTATAAATTATTAAATTGAACCATTTTATAACATATAACAGATTTCCCGCGGCCTCTTGACGACCGGCGGCATAGCATACGCCGCTATTTTCCAGGGCAGGCCGTAAGCACTGCAAAATATGCGACCGCAGTGGGTCCCGCACTTTCATTGGACCTATTCCTTTTTCCAGTCTATATTTATTTATGTCTATGGACCCGTGCTAATTTTTAGGTGTATAAATTATTAAATTAAACCATTTTATAGCATATAACAGATTTCCCGTGGCCTTTTGGACTTGATTTACCAGAAGCCCCTGGAAATCTCATGAAATGTTATTAAATATAGGCCTACGAAAAAGTCCTGGAAATCTCCGGAAATTATTAAATGTCGATCTAGATTAGTTTCAAGAGTCTTACGACACAATAGGCCTATAATCTCTTCCGGCTTCCACTTTTTTAACCTCCCTTCCATTCACTAAACAAATTCATAAGAGAGAGTTTTATGAAACAAATATTTGTGCATTGTACTTCATTTTATGTCTAGAATCTATGTCTTTAAATTGTGTTTAATCTCTAAGACTGAGGATCATGCAATTTTTTTTTTCATAATTTAGAAATCATAATTCAATAGTAGATATATATACATGTGTTTTCAAGTTACAGGAAGCTACTTCCTTTTTCCGGTCTATATTTATTTATGTCTATGCTATTTTGTGAATGAAATAGTGCGGATTGGGTCCATTCACACCGTGGTGCGTACGCCATGGGATCTTCCCTATTTGCTTGCTTGTTGTTGCTTGCTTGCATGTTGTTGTTTGACCTCAGACTTAGAGGAATATATATATAGATTACGCAAAATGCAGGGGCCCCCAAAGAGGTCAAGCCCCCCCCCCCCCGGGCCCCGAAAGGATGAAAAATTCCTAGCTACGCCCCTGCATGTTAAGGTTTTCAATGTTATCATAGCTCCTTGAGTCGATATTATGTTTGTTAACAGTACGATATAAACGTTATTATTATTCTTATTAATACTGTATCATCCGTTATTGAATGAATGTATCCCGTCATATTTCATTAAGAATTTAGACTTGTTTTCTTAGAAACTTTGGTTGGCCTGCTTCTCTCTGTCACAACTAAGGTATGAGCCTTCTCTTTCAAATGGGAATCACTAGGACTCTCAAACCAATGACTTTGAGACAAGAGTCCTGTGAAACAATCAAGAAGGACCTTAACTTAATTGTCCTTTATGGTCTTCTTCTAACTTTTCATTTTCATGTTTAAGGCTTAAGATAACCAGTCCTGTATTTGATTAGTTGTCCAGTGGGTTTCCGATCAGGCGTATTGATTTCTTCGATAGTTGTGTTATGGGGGTCCGTATCAGTTTCACAATATAACATTCATTTTGTTTTGTCACAAAGCACAAGTGCCACAAAGGCTTTCAGAGTTACAAATAGTAATACTATAGGAATAAAGCTAATTATTGAACATATTACAACAATTATACTCTCTTTATAGACTCTCTTCTTCCTTTATCTTTTTTTCAGTCTCTCTCTCTCACTCTCTAACTTCACTCCTCTCATTCTGTCCTCCATACCCCGTCTCACTCTGTAACGTCCACATTCCATATTACTTACACAATATTAAATATAAAGTAATATAATAATAATTATTATTATTATATAACAAAATGAGTAATTTTACCCTATCTAAATAACTAAATGGTTATAATCTCAGCGATCGGTATGAATAATATGGCAAGTCTTTGTGTTCTCCACTTTATCAGTGCATTGAAACTTCTGCTACATTATCCAAACATGGGAATGGATTCGAGAGTCAACCCTGAGAAAAATTCCGAGTCGTTGTCAATTTCAAACAGTTTGCAGCGCAGAGGCGCACTAGTCTCACGGACCAGTTCGGGAAGCACATTCTAGCACAGCCTGCGACGCCTCTGATCCAAAACTGTATTGGCACTTGCCGTTCCTTTGAATACATCAGCTGCTTGGCGAAGGGATGGGGCTGTGTAGGCGACATCGCTCCGACCGTGGCCGTGAGCTTATCCATAGTCACTTCGCGACTGATGCAGGTCACACTATATCATTGAAAAGCCAAGTAAAGTAAAGTCAGTGAAATGAATGTTCACGTTAACTTCTAAAACTCTGACAAAGGGATAGTGAAAACGTTTATAATGAATGCTTTTGTGATATGAAATATAAGTTTTATTTTTGTTTTTCATATTGTCGGTAGCTGTTATTGTGATTTCCATACGAATCTTTTTTTTAAGGATGTACCATATGAGTTGCACCCCTTTATAAACATGTTTTTTTTTCTGTTGAATGGCGCAACGCCGTGCGCATGCCTTTGTGAACGTGATGACGACATCAGAGAAATGATGTCACATAGGAATCAGACGACTGGAGTGCCCGTCAACCATCGCCATTTTATTTTTATGCGAATGTTTGATCTTTGCATAAGCACCATCCTAGTTTTGAACTTCTAAAGTTCTATGAATTCTTTCATCAAATGGGCTCATTATAATTCTCATTAAAAAAAAGGCTCTTTTTCAAATGTCAACTTTTTCTCTTCTTATTGACTGATGCCAACGTCGATTTGAACCCCATTAAAATAAATTGATTTTTGGATTTATAAGCTTTGATTTGTGTTTTTTTTTTGGAAAGAGCATGCTGTCTTCTACATTTTCTGATATAAAAAAAATAGTTAGAAGTTTTATCATAACAAGATAGTGAAATAACAAGGTTACAAAGACAGTTTGTGTAGAAGCACAAACTTAAAATCGGCCCCCGAAGTGGTCCACCCAGGCAGGTTTCAATATTTTCAAAAAGAACATCCAAATAAAATTATATCAAAGGCAAATGACAGATAAGAATGCAGATAAGAAGTCTTATGGTTGATCTAAATGTTTTGTGAAGGCTAATTCTCTCATTCGAATAAAAAATCTATACTACATTATATTTGTAATACTCCTAGATGTAAGCCTGCGAACTGAAGTCCATACCTGGTGTAGATGGGATGTCTGCCTTATTGAATTGTAAGACAGATACCTTTGTCTGTACACTGTTATGTAGATGGGCGTCTGTTTGAGGACCTCGACTGTAGAAATGTTAGTGCCTTATGCCGAAATTCCTCGCCTCCACTGTCCCGCATACCACAATGAATAAAATCTTGTCCCCCCTCCCGCAAGCCTGCCTGGACATCAATGAAAGGTAGACCCACGTAATCCAGGTAGAGACACACACACACACACGCTCCTAACACACACACACACTAGTGTACTCGTGTTCGACAAGTTTCGACTGTCGTCGTAGTTTTGGGGGCTTAACCGCGCAGGGCGTGTTCTTGTGTTGTTTTTTCGAGGGAATGGTCTGAAGTTTGGCTGTTTGTTTACTGCTACTTACCTACCTAAAGATTTATGATTCAACTCGTTAGTTGGTTACACATAGCTGTGTTAGCTATTTTTATTTTAAGAAAAAAAAGGGGGGGATGTGGGAAGGCGTGCCTCGCGCGATTATAATTAGTGCCGTTGAAAACAAGGGGCGGTAATGAATGGTATCAAGTATACTTACCGTAGCGGCTCCGTGTTTCAGATCTAGAATTCCTGGCCAGAAGTACGTTTTTTTTTTTTTAAATTGCAGAGTGTAGATCTAAACTTTACCTGTTCATTTCATACTATTTACGTAATATCACGTTTGAAAAAAAAAGTCTTTAAAAAATTATTCTTTTGGTTCTTTTGATATAGATATCGCGTGTTTTTTTTTGTTTAATGTTAATAATCTTTTAATGAAAAGAACAATTCGAGATAACATTTGTGTGGCTATGTGTCCTTCGAGAATGAATAAGTTTAAGGTTATATGTAGATGTAGATCTAGTTATAAATGTGGTATGTAGGCTTTTGTATAACAAAGCCGTGTTACAGCCGTGCTTCCCGAATCGGTCCGTGAGACTAGTGAACGAACGCCTAGAACACGTTCAGCCAGTTCTTTTGTTGTGTGTCTTTACCATTGTAGGATTCTATTGAAACAAAAGTTTTTTAGAGCTTGAACAAGTGACACAGACAAATCCAAAGGATATTAAGACATTCAATTCATTGTTGGATTAACTTACTATGAGGGATCGCGCCTTGAATAGGTAGGCATGATGTTGACTTGCTTGTCCTTTTGTGCTGTGTTCATCTTTCTTAGGCCTGTCTTTGGTCAAAATATCCAAAATACACAATACAAAAAATGATTTCATTAAAGCCACATGTGTATCTTTTATAGCATTGTTTATAATGTTTTGGTATATGATATTTCTTGCAATGTCTATCATGCCTTCTATTAAGTACTATCCACCCCTCTGGCACTACAGCCCACGGAGAGCCCAGGGCTGCATTAGCACATTTCTCCATTCTGATATATCCTGTGCATTACGTCTCTATGCCCGGACTTTCAGCTGTTGTAGCACTGTCTCTATGTCAGCAAACACAACATACTCGTGGTCTGCCTTTGGAGCGCCTGCCTTTTGGTTTATTCCGGAGAACATGGTTTGCTTCTGGCATTCTGTTGAGGGGACCTGCCCAGAGTAATCAGTTTCTTTCCATTAAATACTGGTGCCAGTAAACTTTCTTCAGATCGTATTACTAGTCTGTTTGTCCAGTTTTAGTCACTGTTATTCGAAATAAATTTACAAAAGAAAAGAAAAAAGAATATATAACAAAAATTCAAGAAAAAAATTCCTCACGTTTTTCTCTCTTAATAAAACGTTGCTAATAAATGTGAGAAAATGATGTATGAATGATCGTCGTCACCTTATTTAAATCTCAAATTCTTGACCTTAGCTGAGTCGAGAAAGACAAAAAGGGTGATGTACAGCAAGGGAAACTATAGGAAACAGTAAATTTGACTTTCTTATGTCTGTAAGTGTTAGATCTATAGACCTATAACCCAGTTACTGTTGAGTGTGTCGTATCTCTTCTTCCATCAATGATAATAAGTACATGCTAAAACATAATCTATGAGTTTATATTTCTTTCGCTGGTACACATTCCCATTGTGAGAAAACGACTATCAAAAACACATCATCAATATGCAATTAACACTGTCTGCAATTAAAGATGCACCCCCACTTCTTTTATTATTTTCATGTTAATAGATTTTGCGATCTTTACGGTGTACACGATATTCAGCTTAGCTTGGTTTTATAGACTCCACCCAAGTCTGATAAGCAAACCCACATATATACATTGGTCGACGTGCTGGCCACATGACACCCTCGTTAACCCCTCCGTCATAAAAAAAAACAAAACATGTTTGTTTGATAAAAACTTCCCTAGCCTTGCATACACACTCAGCTCAGTTTAGGACTTCACCTGAATTCGTCCCAGTGAGATTAACAGCGAAGTTCCCTTGTCTTCATTACATAAGAAGATCGATATTTGCAATCGAAGTGTTACACGGGATCACTGTATACCTTCCAGCATACGAAAAAAAAAAAACAACTGTCCAGGCACCTTGTAGCTGACCATGTCACATAATGTCAGCTTGGGATTCCGATTTCACTTGGTGGTCCACTCCAGTGGTAACGCGCTTGACTTCCTGATTGGCTCTGAGTTTGAATCTCGGTGTAGACCGGGATTTTGAATTTCGGGGTTTTTAGGACACCCCCGAGTCCACCCAAGTCTAAGGGGCTACCTGACTTGAGTTGGGGAAAGTAAAGGTGGTTGTTCGTTATGCTGGCCTTTTGTAGTCTACCAAAGAAACAGAA
Source organism: Biomphalaria straminea (assembly GCA_021533235.1). Classification (NCBI taxonomy): domain Eukaryota; kingdom Metazoa; phylum Mollusca; class Gastropoda; family Planorbidae; genus Biomphalaria; species Biomphalaria straminea. The sequence continues at coordinate 624 of JADKLZ010023220.1, read as the reverse complement.
GAGGGCGTGGTGGCTGAGCGGTAAAGCGCTTGGCTTCCGTACTAGAGTTCCCGGGTTCGAATCCTGGTGAAGACTGGGATTTTTATTTCGGGCGCCCTTGAGTCCACCCAGCTCTAATGGGTACCTGACATTAGTTGGGGAAAAGTAAAGGCGGTTGGTCGTTGTGCTGGCCACATGACACCCTCGTTAACCGTAGGCCACAAAATCAGATGACCTTTACATCATCTGCCATATAGACCACAAGGTCTGAAAGGGAAACTTTACTTTTAACTTAAAAGAAACAGAAGACCTTTACATTATCTGCAGCATGGAACGCAAAGTCTGAAATGGGTTAATTTACTTTACTTTGGTATGAAGTCAGTACTGCTTGGCCAATTGACTTGCTAGGTGATATACTGTTGTCTCTATACACACAAGTAAACGCTACATGCCATTTGTTTATGTAGCTACTGCTCAGTCACAAGTTATTGATTATCAGGACATGATAACAGGAGTGCTTCCTATATCCACGGACACATAACAAGGTTTAACGTTCTTCTCTTGTGTACGACTAAGCTTATTATTTTCCAATGTTTGGGGTCCATCTCGCGTCATAGTGTGGTCCATCTCGCGTCATAGTGTGGT
>JADKLZ010023219.1:0-18429 GCA_021533235.1 Biomphalaria straminea | reverse complement strand
TTGCAAAGGTAATCGATTGTTCTAAAGAACATTATCGTTTTTTTTTTGCTATGCTTTATATGTATTGCCTTTTTTATTGGTCAATGTCTATGAGCATATGTGTTTTCTTTCCAATAGTTGACTTCGTGTATTTATATTATTTCTTGTATATTACTGTCATCTTGTAACAGCTGTGTATTCTTTATGTATGCTTCTTTAGTTGCATAGCAGGTTTCAAGGGGAAAAGATCGTCTCTCTCGAGACGTAAAATGCCACAGATTGTCCACTTGGTAGTCTGGCCCCAAACCTGTTGATAACGTAAAGAAATCAGCGCATTCCGTCCACTTAACAAAGGCGTAGTGAGGGGGGGGGGTGAGAGCAAGGTGGGCACGATGCCACGGGCGCTACCCTGGGGTGAGGGCACCACACACAGAAAGGCGCCTTTATTTCTATGTGATGTTTATGATAAATGGGGAAGCTGGGCGCCAATAAAATACCTTGCCCCGGGCGCACGTTTTTTGCTCGCTACCCCTCTGCTACTCCCAACAGTGAGTGGAGGGACTATTTGTCATTGAAATAGTTCGGCGTATTCAACTCAAGGCCTACTATTCCACATTCTATGAATACTCACAAGTATCAGCCCAACTCGAGATATAGAAGATGCCAGGAGGGAAAAAATAATGGTTCCATTATTATTATAGCTTTTATATAGCGCTACTTTCATGCTTATAGCATGCTCCGAGCGCTTTGGTCCAAGCTCATTTGTGGACCAGTGGTGGAGAGGGGGGTATCTAGGAGTTGGTTTTCCGTGCTGCCTTTAGGCGCTCAGTTAACACAACTCCGCCCGAGTCGGGTGTCGAACCTCGAGCCCCCTTCTAGGTAGCCAAGCCAAGTGCAAGTGCACTTAGCCTCTCGACCACGCTTCCCACAAGAAGCCAGAAGCGGCCATAGTGGGTGGAAAGTGGGGCAACCGCTCCAAGCTCCCGCGACAGGACTCCCCCCCCCCCAAGCATAAATTATTAACTAGTTTGTTGATTTTTCCATGCAGAATGTTTCTGAATCAGTTGTTACGTTGATTAAAGGTAACTTAATCAATATCGGAGGACTGGGAACAAATTCATGCAAGCCTAATCCTACCTGCAGAACAAGTACACAGTTAAACGTTCAATAATACAGTACCAAGGAAAGATAGTATGTCTTGTGACAAAAAGACCATCGAGGCAGTAGAGTCGGACAAATCTGTTGGCGTGAAGTGGTACTGTTTAAATAATCTACACTCATAGGTCCGCGTATTTATACTCACCCGGGGCCCCGCGAATGACACTGTCCCGGGCCCCTCGTACCGCTAAGGGTGCCTTTACATTCACTTTGGGGGGGTGGGAAGATGTAGCTTTTGGCACCCTTTAAGATTTTAGCATTGCCTTGAACCGTGACAGCCGCCTTTTCTCATTTTAGTAAGCCCTGCTCCACACTACGCCGCCCCCCTGTAACTGGCTATCGATGTCACATTTTCTCTTAAAACAAATGCGGAAGGTGTACATGGTTTTAAACCATACCAGAGCGTTATCACGATATCGTTACTATATTTATAGCCATGAAGTCCCCTCCCCCCCCCCTCTTCATGTCACCTTTTAACGGCATGGGTGACATACTTCATGTGCCTTTTAACCTGACGACATGTCAATACGAAACATGTCTCTATAGACTTATTGCTTTGGTTCACATGGGGGGGGGGGGGAATGTTTAACTCTACCTTACTTCCTGGTTTTGTCTGCCGGAAAGACAGCCGGAAAGACAGGTTTTGTAAAGGGAGACAACGGTAAAGACTGGGTTCGTGTTACAGCGCCACAGTGCCAGAGACTTGGTTGTAAAGGCTGGGAAAAGACTGTTGACAACAGGCCTCCTAGAAGCCTCGGTAAATCTTAGCAGCGGGGGGGTCAGCTTCATTGGGATTATGTAAACGGACGGGAATAAGGCTATTGTGTGAAACGACCCAGTGCCGCCCGTAAATTATATAATTATAATCATGGGTTTTTAACAGAGCCTGTCTTAGGCCACTGCAACCTATGCGGCCGCAATGGGCCCCTCACTTTCATGGGCCCCGCGCTAATGCTAGATGTATATTATTAAAATTAAACCATTATAACTTATGTTACAGGGTTCCCGCGGCCTCTTTATTTTCCACGGCTCATGGAAATCATATTGGGGTGTGGTTGAATGACTTGAGGTCAACACTTCACGAAGATAGATTGAACAATTGGGCAATACTTGCTAATGCTTTTGAGCTTGATCTCTGTAGGAAACATAATTTTGATGATCTACTGTTGTGACTTCGCTAAACGCGAGGCTCGTAAAGTTAATTATATCGTGATATTATACTTCACAAAGAATGAATAAAATGCAAAGACCAAATTTTTTTTTCTAATACTAAATCGTCATTTTCACTTATTACCCTTATCCCTTCCCAGGCCGGGCCCCACGCAATCCGTTTCTTCGGGCCCTGCAATTTTTGGGGCCGGCCCTGAGTTCAAGCGAAAACACATATCATTCTTTCATGTAGTGATATTGAAACGAACTAAAAGTTTACATAGTAAAAAGATAAGTACCGGTATCCCTTTTAAACCTTGCGATTGTCAGGACTGAGATCTGGTCAGCCTGGGTCTCTTGTTAACTGTTGAGAAGAAGCGAAGGGAAATTCATTTGGTAATCAGCACTGAAGTTTCATTTGGTAATCAGCACTGAAGTACATATAAGTATATTAGAGAAGAAAAAGAGCCTTGACAGCGATCTATGGCGTGGGGGATGTATAGGTCATCTGTTTCCTTGACCGGCGGTTAAGGAGGGTGTCACGTGGCCAGCACAACAGCCTTTACATTAGGGCGGATTTCTTGTTCTCGTCTGCTAATTGCTGAGCGTGACTACTTCCGGTGTCCTCTTAAGATGTGACAGTTTTGGGCGATGGACTTGTGACATGTCACATTTCTGACGGGATGAACGTCGAGTGGAAATTTAATGTGTAAAAGAGTTACCACCCTTGACAGCTCAAAACGTATCAAGTCTTGGTCAGCGGTGTTTCCCTGGTATGTTTCTTCATTTGATTACTTTTGACTGACGCGCGCAATTAATCTGTCAGTAAATTAACCTGTGTGTAGAATTCCTCCTTAAGACCGTAATATTAAGCATTTATTCGAAGTCGTAAATTCATCCAAATTTTATTTTTGAGTTACAAAAAAAGTGTTAAGAATGTCTTTGTATATATATATGCATATGCAGTGGCGTAGCTAGGGTGCGGGAGGGGGAGTCCTAATTTGAAAAGGGGGCCCTCAAATGAATGTCCTAATTTTTTTAAATATATTAAATATTACGCCACTGTCATGTAATCTTGCTATTCACGTGGAGTCCAAAAATACTAGACAGCATTGATCCAACTGATAATATAGATGGCCTTCGCTGTACAGAAAGCACGACGTGATGCAATATGAATTGAGATTTGTCACTTGTGCATTATCTCGCCAATAAACAACGGTATTATTCGTTATAAGTCTTAATGATTTTTTTTTTAAATTTTACTTAAACACTGTACCAACTTATGATTTCGAATGTCAAAATGCAGGGGCCCTAAAAAAAAAAGTCACCCCCCCGAGCCCCCAAATACCTAGCTACGCCACCGCTTCACTAATAATTTACACACATTTGGAAAAGCATTAGTTTCTGTTGCACCCAGTCGAGCACAACAGACAATAATGCCATCGGACATACATTTTTTTTTTTTTTACAAATCATATACCAATGGTGTCTGTCTGTCTGTCTGTCTGGTAAAAAGTTTGAACAGGTTATTTCTCCCACACCCATTCTCGGATCACGTTGAATCTATGCACAATTAGTCAGCGGCGTAGACAATATACGAATCAATATGAAAAAAAAATTAACCATTTAGTAAATTAATTACGGGTTATTAATTATTCTCTTTGATAACAACAAAGGAAACTAATCCTTCAGTATTCAGATATGGTTAAATATGTCGGATGTTATTCCCCTAAACAATTGTAGACTTTTTCTCCCATTCTGGAATCATGTTGAAACTACAATTAATTGTTGTACCTAACAAATCAAGAATCAATTACAAAATTAACCAATTAGTCAATTATTGGTAATTAATCAATTATTTTGATATCAGAGAAGGGAAATAACGTCTTCATTCTTGAGTGATATAGTTGTAAACGCAGAGTTCTTCCCATTAAATAAGCCTTTTTTTTTTAAGGATTTTCTTTTGAAATTCTTTTTATTTTTAAGACACTATCGTCTCTTAGTCTGTTGGATCGATGGGGCACTTCATAGGATCTGTCGACCGTCTTTCTACATTCCTCTTTGTATTTCACCTTAATGGAGACTTTTCTGTGATACGTCGGCCATTCTTTGATGATGTCTCCCGATCGCTTTCTCTGTCTGCTTCTTCTCTTTTTGTCTGGTACTTTTCCCTGCTCTCTTTGTGAGCCAGCTAAACGTTATTTATTTAAAAATATGATTTCATCTGATCTTGTCATATTATTTGCAGCCGTTTCTTCAAAGAAGATGATGATCGCGTCCTGTGTCCATCTAGTAGTGCATACTACAGACTCACACTCTTGCAAAGTCATTGGTTTTCTAGGCTGATTCAGGCATGCTGTTCAATGCTCTAATTGCACTAGTAAAGTTCTCCGTTTCAGACCTTGCTATCTACAGGGCAAATGATGTTAGTCATCGGTTTCTTTTGGCCAACGAGCGGGGTGTCATGTGGCCAGCACAACGACCAACCGCCTTTAATTTCCGCAAATAAAACCAGTTACCCATTAGAGTTGGGTGGACTCAGTGGCGTCCCAAAAATACCGATATTCAAAATTCCACTCTTCACCGAAATGGTTCGGAAGCCAAGTGCTTAACCACTCAACCACATCTATTGGCATTAGGGAAGAAGAAAACTTGTGTAAATTTCACCCAGTATAAAAGTAATTTGAAAAAATACTTTTATATTCATAAATTGTTTGACTATGTTTGTCATCAAATTTATTTGATTAAAGATCAAGCCCGTTAGAGTACATTTCCCTATCATTGTATATCTCAGTGTTTGATACATTGTACTGCCTCTACATAAACAACTAGACTCTTGCTTTGAAATGAGCAGAATGGGTGTTTCGTATTTTTTTCTTTTTTTTTGCTCTGAGTCATTGATTCAGTGATTCAGCCATGTTTCTGAACTCGAGTTTGGGAATATCTGTTTTAAAGGCCGCTGCACTTAAATATTATTGACTATTCACTTTGAAGTTTGAACGCATTGACAGGTTTATTGCGAAACTACGAAACTACCTTCTTGCTGGCTGGCGGAGAAAAAGTGTCGTCTGGTACTGGAGTCGAACGTACCCGGATGTAAATAAAGAGGATTTCTATTTGGAAGAAGGAAGGCGATTGTAGGTGGGCGTTGACTTTCATGCAAATACTGGCACTCTATTTTTACAAAGCTTATGTGAACTCACTATGTCCGTCTGCCTGTGTCTCTGGCCAAAAGTTTGTACACGTTATTTCTCCGACACCCAATATCGGATCAATCTGAAATTTTGTACAATTATTTCTTTTACCCGACAACACAAGAATCAATAAAAAAGAAACTATTAGGCAATTAATTATTTATTGGTAATAAATTACAGTTTTTTTTTGTGATATATCAAAAAGGGAAAGATATAGTACTTGACTGAAGTGGGTGTATAAGCTGAATTAGTCCCCTTTATATTAGGCTGCCGTCTGAGGCGTAGGGAACAAAAACATGAAATAGAAACAATAGAGAACTATACAATATTTTATGTTCATAGGCTCTTCGCTAGCAGAGTGGCTACCGCGTTGGCTTGAGAAGTTTGAAAAGGCTTAAACCCACAAGTTCGAATTTATGTCATTCCTTTTTTTTTTCAAAATACATTTTAAAAAAGCGATCACCCTGTATTTTCTCCTCCTTTCCAGCTGGTCCAGATAAGTGATGGGATCATAGCGTAGTGAGAACACTAAAAGCATGACATTGCTCTTAACAAAAAAAAAGTTCCCCTTTCAGATCTTGTGGTCTATAGGGCAGATGATGTAAAGGTCATCTGACTCTGTGGCCAACGGTTAACGAGGGTGTCATGTGGCCAGCACAACGACCAACCGCTTTTACTTTTCCCCAATTAATGTCAGGTACCCATTAGAGCTGGGTGGACTCAAGGGCGCCCGAAAATCCCGAAATAAAAATCCCAGTCTTCACCAGGATTCGAACCCGGGACCTCCAGTACGGAAGCCAAGCGCTTTACCGCTCAGCCACCGCGCCCTCTCTTAACAAAAACAATTGGTAAAAAATGTTTCCAATCGCACAGTTGGTAGTCTAGATCTAAAAACAAATTCAATTACATGACTGATCCAAACTAATTGATACACATGATTACAAGTTTTTTTTATTTTTTTTTATTTTAAAGTTGTTGTTTTTTTTCTTTGCTTGTAAAAAAAAATTCACTTTCTCAAAAATGATTCCATCTTTATTTAAAAGTGTCAGTTTAAACCTTAAGTAGGTCTGGACAGGCGTTACATACCTACGCCACTGGGGAAGTATGGACTGTTGAAAGATTAGTAAGAAATATAGTCAACATGATTTAGATTTTTTTTCGATTTCATTCATGTAAATGTAGGTGAAAGAAATGTTCATCTCTTGAGTGTCTATTGATCACCCAACAAGCTGTGTTCGCGAAAGACTTTCCAGTGTTCTGGAATAGCCTGGTAGTAGATTTAGTAAGTCATCGACCTCGCCTCGAATGGCAGCATTAGGTTAGGTCTGACTTATTCATTCTCTATAGTACAAGTGTACTTTTAAGTTTGTTCACTTTGGTGATCCCTGTATCCACATTTTGTGGTGCCGTAGAATGTTACACTGTCCTGTGGATACTGTTTGAATCAGGCGTAGTAGAGTTGCGACATGTCTCTATGACCAGCAAGGTATCGATTCTGTTTACATGAACTGTGTGGTTGACGGTCGTTGACTTGTAAAGAAAAAATACTGGTAGACCACAAAACCGCTGTAGGCGTTTTAGATTTTAATTAGTAAATCTTGAAATAACTTGAATAAATTCTTTGTGAACTTTTATTACAATATAGACAAAATCATGAATATGAAATGAAATAAATGCAGTAGACTTTAGTAATAATTTAAAACGGTATTCAGAACAAATTCTAACTCACTACAAAAACACGTCTTTTCACTCTGGCTTTTTGGAGTGGTCTCCCCTACCCAAGACAGCTGACGACAATGTCGCTTACCTTGCATCATTCACACTTCCCACCGTCACCATAGAAACACCCATAACAACTTGCCAACTTGACTTCTCTCCATCTGTTATCAATGAACTGTTAGTGACAGATTGAGAGCATTACTAGGAACTCAACCCTTTACCTTGGATCTAAGCACTATATCGACCACAGCCACCATAGTATACACTTAATTTTTTTTATACCTTTGGCGTAAGACAACAGTTTCTCTCATTAAATGACAAAATAGTCTGAAATCATATTTACATCTGCAAATTTCAGAACATCTACAAATTAATTTTACTTCCAGTACAATGTTTTTTTTACTGTATATGAGAAATGTGTGCAGCTTGATTTTTTTTTTTATAATTCTTGTATTAACACACTCTGTCTGTCTGTCTGTCTGTCTGGTAAAATGTTTTCCTCCCATTCTCTTATCGAGTTAAAACTTTGCACAATTATTTATTGAACCTGACAAGGCATGAATCAATTAAAAACAATTACTCTGTTGGTAATTAATTATTTTTAATTATTGTGTCTGATTTCGAAATAAGAGGAACAAATGCTACTTAACTCTTTGACGTCGCAACGACGCTCCCATCGTTGATTCTATCCAGATATAAAGCTATAAATTCCGACCAAACGTGTAAAATAATTACGGTGTCAAAGAGTTAAAGTTGAAATATCGCAAAATTATTCGTAGTCGATAAGAATCAATCCAAAAATTAACCAATCATTTAATCATTTAGTAAAAATTAATATTGTTAAAAATAAGTTCCCCGTTCAGACCTTGTGGTCTATAAGACAGATGATGTAAAGGCCTCTGGCCTACGGTTTACGAGGGTGTCATGTGGCCATCATAACGACCAACCGCCTTTACTTTTCTCAACTGCCAGTTACCCATTAGAGCTGGGTGGACTCAGAGGCTCCCAAAGATCCTGAAATTAAAAATCCGAGTCTTCACCAAGATTCGAACCCGGGACCTTTGGTTCAGAAGCCAAGCGCTTTACCGCCCAGCCACCGCGCCTCTAATTAATTTTGTTTATTTTCAGATAAATGGCAGCAATAAGTGTATTTTCCCCTTAGATAAGCTTGTACACTTCAGATCAAAGAAGTAGACAGACATTTTGATCGTGTTACGCAACTATTAAAAAACTTCACCGCGGGCCACCAAATATTGTCTGACGGAGCGGGTTGTGGACCCTGGGCTGCGTGTTGCAGATCTCTGACTTAGATATTTAGATGACGTATGACGTAGCTTAGGGATAAGCTTGACATGTACAAAATGTCGTTTTGAAATCCTGCGTGTAGTTTTATGATGGGTGTCTTTTATTTCGGGGTACTCCTTGTATAAGACTATAAGATATCGTCGTGATTCATTCTTGTTTGTTTTTTAAGCGCAGGGGAAAAGACTTCTCTCCCCTTGTCTTATCTGATAGTTGTCAATGTTTTTACATCGTTTACTTTTTCCCGGCGTGCCCAGTGTCACGTGATAGAAGCAGAAGTGAGAAGCAGAAGTCCCATTCTGGAGTTGTGAGCGGGAGGGTAACTACGAAGCCTCTCGTAGTGCATAAAATATTCAACAATGGGCCTCGTTCACCAATCGTAAATAAACACATTTAGCCACGTCAGAATATTGATAAAACAATGAAAGATACATATCACGTGACAGCCTTTTTCCATTAGATAATGTGTATAGAAGAAATATAGAATCACGTGGCTAAACGTTGTTTTACGATTTGTGAATGAGGTCCATTCTGTGGCCAGCATTTCCACTCTAACAAAAGTGGAGAGCAAAATGATGCTTTGAGAGCAATCTTTTCAATTTGCGGTATGCGCTCTGGACTGTCGTTCGGACTTCTCTATGGCCTCGTATTCATACCCTTCTCTCTGTCATCCCTCGTCGTCCTGCGGGAGGTTTGGACTAGGAAGGAACATCCGAAACATGTAAAACATTTTATAATCAAAACAAAGCGATGAAGGCCCAACAATGACGATTGCCTCGTTTCCGTTTTTTTTTTTTTTAAACATAAAAAAACGGCAGCACTAAAATATGACTAATGTTGGGGTCTTACTGAGTGCGGTAACCTCTATTACTTGTTGGTTTGTGTCTCTCTATCCAGAACAGAAAAGGTCTGTAATAATAAAGGCTAAAATTAGAAAGAAGGGGAGAAAACTGTGTAACCCTTTGTTAATAAATCTTATTGCGTCCCATTTACTATCGCAACGAAGACGTGTTGACTTTGCGGTAAATTGTATCAGTATCGCCACTGTTTTCTTTTTAGCCCTAGATCTGAGCCTTTCAATTGCGGTTGACATTGTAAAAACATTATCTCTTAACGTTTTCCGTGTCTGTGATTTCTAAATCTTGATCTTTATTCAAGTTGCTCTTAACCGCATATTCTTCATACTTCACAAAAATCTTTCAATGAGCATACCTATAGTGCCACTTTCACATCTCACACAACACAAAGCTAATGATGTAGAGCAGTGATGCCCAAAGTACGGCCCGCGGGCCAGAAACGGCCCGCGACGTGGTTCCATCCGGCCCGCCGAAAGGTCGGCAAAAATAATGAAAAAATTCTCCCCCATTCAAAAAAGCTGAATATGTATCTTTCCCTTCGTTAGGGCCCTCACTTTTTCTGTGATTGATTGGTACCATGACCTTTAACGAGTGTGCGTTTATGAGTAATGAAATGGAAATCAGAATATACAATCTAACAGGAATAGTGAATGGTATTTTTTGTGGAACATGATAATAAGTCAACATATTTGTTTTGTAAAGAAAGTCTGGCTGTTTCAAAAACAAAAACAACATATACAGCGGCATTATTAAACAAATATGAAGGCCTTCTTGATTTGAGCCGCGTATAAATATGCCTAGAGATTGGAAGATCGATGAGAATATTTACCAAAAAGAGACAAGAAAATGAGTCGGTGGTAATGGTAGCTACATTGCCCATTGTTGGTCACATTAAAAGTAGAGAAATGAAGCCATTTTTAGACGCGTAAATAGACTTTAGACTTTAAATATCCCATTAATTAATGTAAGTACTACATTCAATAGTTTCAGGTGAATTTTGATTTCATTTTTTGTACCTTTTTGTTGATGCGGCCCGCGACACGCGTGTCGAAAGTTAAAATGGCCCACAGGTCGAATTAGGATGAGCATCACTGATGTAGAGGTTATCTGTTTATATTATTAACGATTAACGAGGGTGTCATGTGGCCAGCACAACGACCCAACCGCATTTCCTTGCCCCAACAGAAATCAGGTACTCTTAGAGTTGGATGAACTCAGGGTTGCCCTAAAAATCCACAAAGAGCCAGTTTTCTCTGAGATTTGAACCCAAGACCTCTCGGTTCGGAATCTAAGATCTTTACCTCGAGGTTATAGTTACAAGCCTCACGAAAAGAGAACATTATATTTTAAATGAAGCTATATGAGAGTGTTTCTTCTTCTTCAAACTGTCAAGTAGAGTTGACTCTTCGGCTCTTGGTCCTCTACGGCCTGAATGAGAACTGTATACTCTGTTCTGTCTGGTGGATGGGTCAAGACTCGCTGCAAGAGGCCGCGAACACTAAGACCCCCGCCATTTTTCTTTTTCTATACCAGGCTAACCGTGTAGGACACGTCATTTATGTAGCAGCCCCTTGAGGAACAGCGCCTGGATTGTGACAATGTTGTGGGAGCTTTTTTTACAACTCCGCACAGTGCAATGAGGATGCTCTCGCACCCCCTTAGGCACTCCCATGGGAGTCTTGTTTGCTACCCTTTAGTCTAATCGTTTCCACCCGGGCGCCACTATGAGGCAGGGTAGCATGCCCGGGAATGAGAGCGTTGAAACAAAAAGTTATCACCTAAGACTAAAGAAAAACTTCCCCTGATAATGTTAACTTTTTGTGTTCATTTGGTTTTCTCTTGTTTGGTGTTCTCTCTTATTTTATTCTTATCAGCGTGATTGAATGACTGATAAAACGTCGCCTAGTTATGTGGGCTAAAGAGAGGAGCAGGAAGCCCCATATATATCTATGTACAGACACGGAGACATTTCATAGACAGGGGGGAGGGGGAATATTTGCGCAGGTAAACTTTACACATACTGGCAGACACACACACGCGTGTCGCACGTAGATTTCAAGACTGTCATAAGATCGACATACCCTTGGGAGACCCGTCTGAATGAACACACCCGCTCATGCGTCACCTTGGAATGTTCCCTCACACTTGTCACTAGAGATCCTTTTTTTTTTTTCGTTTTGTCTTTTACTAAATGAAAACTGGGTTGTTTTTGTTTCTAAGCTACACGCAGATCTAAGTTTTTTTTTAGAACGATATCAAATGTCTGACCTAACTTGTACATCACGGCTCCAGTTCTTTTTCTAGGTGTAGCCCTATCGTGGCTTCGGCTTTATGTGACAGGTCGTTAGGTTTTACAGAACTGAAAGAAAATGCAATATTGCTTTTCTTTTGACTTAAAATCAAGTGAAATATGTGCTGAAGAAGTACATCCTAACTTATCTGTTCAAAAGTTTTTAGATTAGTTTGTCCTTTTAACTCTCATGTTTACAGTGGCGTAGCTAGGGAGGAGGGGGGGGGGGGGAGAAATCGAAAATCCCTCCGGGCCTCCACTTGAAAGGGGCCACGAAATTAGTGTTTTTTACATTAAATATTATATACTAGTCGACCTGCGGCATAGCATACACCGCTATTTTCCAGGGCAGGCCTTAGGCACTGCAACATATGCGACCACAGTGGGTCCCGCACTTTCTTTGGACCCGTGCTACATTTGAGGTGTATAAATTATTAAATTGAACCATTTTATAACATATAACAGATTTCCCGCGGCCTCTTGACGACCGGCGGCATAGCATACGCCGCTATTTTCCAGGGCAGGCCGTAAGCACTGCAAAATATGCGACCGCAGTGGGTCCCGCACTTTCATTGGACCTATTCCTTTTTCCAGTCTATATTTATTTATGTCTATGGACCCGTGCTAATTTTTAGGTGTATAAATTATTAAATTAAACCATTTTATAGCATATAACAGATTTCCCGTGGCCTTTTGGACTTGATTTACCAGAAGCCCCTGGAAATCTCATGAAATGTTATTAAATATAGGCCTACGAAAAAGTCCTGGAAATCTCCGGAAATTATTAAATGTCGATCTAGATTAGTTTCAAGAGTCTTACGACACAATAGGCCTATAATCTCTTCCGGCTTCCACTTTTTTAACCTCCCTTCCATTCACTAAACAAATTCATAAGAGAGAGTTTTATGAAACAAATATTTGTGCATTGTACTTCATTTTATGTCTAGAATCTATGTCTTTAAATTGTGTTTAATCTCTAAGACTGAGGATCATGCAATTTTTTTTTTCATAATTTAGAAATCATAATTCAATAGTAGATATATATACATGTGTTTTCAAGTTACAGGAAGCTACTTCCTTTTTCCGGTCTATATTTATTTATGTCTATGCTATTTTGTGAATGAAATAGTGCGGATTGGGTCCATTCACACCGTGGTGCGTACGCCATGGGATCTTCCCTATTTGCTTGCTTGTTGTTGCTTGCTTGCATGTTGTTGTTTGACCTCAGACTTAGAGGAATATATATATAGATTACGCAAAATGCAGGGGCCCCCAAAGAGGTCAAGCCCCCCCCCCCCCGGGCCCCGAAAGGATGAAAAATTCCTAGCTACGCCCCTGCATGTTAAGGTTTTCAATGTTATCATAGCTCCTTGAGTCGATATTATGTTTGTTAACAGTACGATATAAACGTTATTATTATTCTTATTAATACTGTATCATCCGTTATTGAATGAATGTATCCCGTCATATTTCATTAAGAATTTAGACTTGTTTTCTTAGAAACTTTGGTTGGCCTGCTTCTCTCTGTCACAACTAAGGTATGAGCCTTCTCTTTCAAATGGGAATCACTAGGACTCTCAAACCAATGACTTTGAGACAAGAGTCCTGTGAAACAATCAAGAAGGACCTTAACTTAATTGTCCTTTATGGTCTTCTTCTAACTTTTCATTTTCATGTTTAAGGCTTAAGATAACCAGTCCTGTATTTGATTAGTTGTCCAGTGGGTTTCCGATCAGGCGTATTGATTTCTTCGATAGTTGTGTTATGGGGGTCCGTATCAGTTTCACAATATAACATTCATTTTGTTTTGTCACAAAGCACAAGTGCCACAAAGGCTTTCAGAGTTACAAATAGTAATACTATAGGAATAAAGCTAATTATTGAACATATTACAACAATTATACTCTCTTTATAGACTCTCTTCTTCCTTTATCTTTTTTTCAGTCTCTCTCTCTCACTCTCTAACTTCACTCCTCTCATTCTGTCCTCCATACCCCGTCTCACTCTGTAACGTCCACATTCCATATTACTTACACAATATTAAATATAAAGTAATATAATAATAATTATTATTATTATATAACAAAATGAGTAATTTTACCCTATCTAAATAACTAAATGGTTATAATCTCAGCGATCGGTATGAATAATATGGCAAGTCTTTGTGTTCTCCACTTTATCAGTGCATTGAAACTTCTGCTACATTATCCAAACATGGGAATGGATTCGAGAGTCAACCCTGAGAAAAATTCCGAGTCGTTGTCAATTTCAAACAGTTTGCAGCGCAGAGGCGCACTAGTCTCACGGACCAGTTCGGGAAGCACATTCTAGCACAGCCTGCGACGCCTCTGATCCAAAACTGTATTGGCACTTGCCGTTCCTTTGAATACATCAGCTGCTTGGCGAAGGGATGGGGCTGTGTAGGCGACATCGCTCCGACCGTGGCCGTGAGCTTATCCATAGTCACTTCGCGACTGATGCAGGTCACACTATATCATTGAAAAGCCAAGTAAAGTAAAGTCAGTGAAATGAATGTTCACGTTAACTTCTAAAACTCTGACAAAGGGATAGTGAAAACGTTTATAATGAATGCTTTTGTGATATGAAATATAAGTTTTATTTTTGTTTTTCATATTGTCGGTAGCTGTTATTGTGATTTCCATACGAATCTTTTTTTTAAGGATGTACCATATGAGTTGCACCCCTTTATAAACATGTTTTTTTTTCTGTTGAATGGCGCAACGCCGTGCGCATGCCTTTGTGAACGTGATGACGACATCAGAGAAATGATGTCACATAGGAATCAGACGACTGGAGTGCCCGTCAACCATCGCCATTTTATTTTTATGCGAATGTTTGATCTTTGCATAAGCACCATCCTAGTTTTGAACTTCTAAAGTTCTATGAATTCTTTCATCAAATGGGCTCATTATAATTCTCATTAAAAAAAAGGCTCTTTTTCAAATGTCAACTTTTTCTCTTCTTATTGACTGATGCCAACGTCGATTTGAACCCCATTAAAATAAATTGATTTTTGGATTTATAAGCTTTGATTTGTGTTTTTTTTTTGGAAAGAGCATGCTGTCTTCTACATTTTCTGATATAAAAAAAATAGTTAGAAGTTTTATCATAACAAGATAGTGAAATAACAAGGTTACAAAGACAGTTTGTGTAGAAGCACAAACTTAAAATCGGCCCCCGAAGTGGTCCACCCAGGCAGGTTTCAATATTTTCAAAAAGAACATCCAAATAAAATTATATCAAAGGCAAATGACAGATAAGAATGCAGATAAGAAGTCTTATGGTTGATCTAAATGTTTTGTGAAGGCTAATTCTCTCATTCGAATAAAAAATCTATACTACATTATATTTGTAATACTCCTAGATGTAAGCCTGCGAACTGAAGTCCATACCTGGTGTAGATGGGATGTCTGCCTTATTGAATTGTAAGACAGATACCTTTGTCTGTACACTGTTATGTAGATGGGCGTCTGTTTGAGGACCTCGACTGTAGAAATGTTAGTGCCTTATGCCGAAATTCCTCGCCTCCACTGTCCCGCATACCACAATGAATAAAATCTTGTCCCCCCTCCCGCAAGCCTGCCTGGACATCAATGAAAGGTAGACCCACGTAATCCAGGTAGAGACACACACACACACACGCTCCTAACACACACACACACTAGTGTACTCGTGTTCGACAAGTTTCGACTGTCGTCGTAGTTTTGGGGGCTTAACCGCGCAGGGCGTGTTCTTGTGTTGTTTTTTCGAGGGAATGGTCTGAAGTTTGGCTGTTTGTTTACTGCTACTTACCTACCTAAAGATTTATGATTCAACTCGTTAGTTGGTTACACATAGCTGTGTTAGCTATTTTTATTTTAAGAAAAAAAAGGGGGGGATGTGGGAAGGCGTGCCTCGCGCGATTATAATTAGTGCCGTTGAAAACAAGGGGCGGTAATGAATGGTATCAAGTATACTTACCGTAGCGGCTCCGTGTTTCAGATCTAGAATTCCTGGCCAGAAGTACGTTTTTTTTTTTTTAAATTGCAGAGTGTAGATCTAAACTTTACCTGTTCATTTCATACTATTTACGTAATATCACGTTTGAAAAAAAAAGTCTTTAAAAAATTATTCTTTTGGTTCTTTTGATATAGATATCGCGTGTTTTTTTTTGTTTAATGTTAATAATCTTTTAATGAAAAGAACAATTCGAGATAACATTTGTGTGGCTATGTGTCCTTCGAGAATGAATAAGTTTAAGGTTATATGTAGATGTAGATCTAGTTATAAATGTGGTATGTAGGCTTTTGTATAACAAAGCCGTGTTACAGCCGTGCTTCCCGAATCGGTCCGTGAGACTAGTGAACGAACGCCTAGAACACGTTCAGCCAGTTCTTTTGTTGTGTGTCTTTACCATTGTAGGATTCTATTGAAACAAAAGTTTTTTAGAGCTTGAACAAGTGACACAGACAAATCCAAAGGATATTAAGACATTCAATTCATTGTTGGATTAACTTACTATGAGGGATCGCGCCTTGAATAGGTAGGCATGATGTTGACTTGCTTGTCCTTTTGTGCTGTGTTCATCTTTCTTAGGCCTGTCTTTGGTCAAAATATCCAAAATACACAATACAAAAAATGATTTCATTAAAGCCACATGTGTATCTTTTATAGCATTGTTTATAATGTTTTGGTATATGATATTTCTTGCAATGTCTATCATGCCTTCTATTAAGTACTATCCACCCCTCTGGCACTACAGCCCACGGAGAGCCCAGGGCTGCATTAGCACATTTCTCCATTCTGATATATCCTGTGCATTACGTCTCTATGCCCGGACTTTCAGCTGTTGTAGCACTGTCTCTATGTCAGCAAACACAACATACTCGTGGTCTGCCTTTGGAGCGCCTGCCTTTTGGTTTATTCCGGAGAACATGGTTTGCTTCTGGCATTCTGTTGAGGGGACCTGCCCAGAGTAATCAGTTTCTTTCCATTAAATACTGGTGCCAGTAAACTTTCTTCAGATCGTATTACTAGTCTGTTTGTCCAGTTTTAGTCACTGTTATTCGAAATAAATTTACAAAAGAAAAGAAAAAAGAATATATAACAAAAATTCAAGAAAAAAATTCCTCACGTTTTTCTCTCTTAATAAAACGTTGCTAATAAATGTGAGAAAATGATGTATGAATGATCGTCGTCACCTTATTTAAATCTCAAATTCTTGACCTTAGCTGAGTCGAGAAAGACAAAAAGGGTGATGTACAGCAAGGGAAACTATAGGAAACAGTAAATTTGACTTTCTTATGTCTGTAAGTGTTAGATCTATAGACCTATAACCCAGTTACTGTTGAGTGTGTCGTATCTCTTCTTCCATCAATGATAATAAGTACATGCTAAAACATAATCTATGAGTTTATATTTCTTTCGCTGGTACACATTCCCATTGTGAGAAAACGACTATCAAAAACACATCATCAATATGCAATTAACACTGTCTGCAATTAAAGATGCACCCCCACTTCTTTTATTATTTTCATGTTAATAGATTTTGCGATCTTTACGGTGTACACGATATTCAGCTTAGCTTGGTTTTATAGACTCCACCCAAGTCTGATAAGCAAACCCACATATATACATTGGTCGACGTGCTGGCCACATGACACCCTCGTTAACCCCTCCGTCATAAAAAAAAACAAAACATGTTTGTTTGATAAAAACTTCCCTAGCCTTGCATACACACTCAGCTCAGTTTAGGACTTCACCTGAATTCGTCCCAGTGAGATTAACAGCGAAGTTCCCTTGTCTTCATTACATAAGAAGATCGATATTTGCAATCGAAGTGTTACACGGGATCACTGTATACCTTCCAGCATACGAAAAAAAAAAAACAACTGTCCAGGCACCTTGTAGCTGACCATGTCACATAATGTCAGCTTGGGATTCCGATTTCACTTGGTGGTCCACTCCAGTGGTAACGCGCTTGACTTCCTGATTGGCTCTGAGTTTGAATCTCGGTGTAGACCGGGATTTTGAATTTCGGGGTTTTTAGGACACCCCCGAGTCCACCCAAGTCTAAGGGGCTACCTGACTTGAGTTGGGGAAAGTAAAGGTGGTTGTTCGTTATGCTGGCCTTTTGTAGTCTACCAAAGAAACAGAAGAGGGCGTGGTGGCTGAGCGGTAAAGCGCTTGGCTTCCGTACTAGAGTTCCCGGGTTCGAATCCTGGTGAAGACTGGGATTTTTATTTCGGGCGCCCTTGAGTCCACCCAGCTCTAATGGGTACCTGACATTAGTTGGGGAAAAGTAAAGGCGGTTGGTCGTTGTGCTGGCCACATGACACCCTCGTTAACCGTAGGCCACAAAATCAGATGACCTTTACATCATCTGCCATATAGACCACAAGGTCTGAAAGGGAAACTTTACTTTTAACTTAAAAGAAACAGAAGACCTTTACATTATCTGCAGCATGGAACGCAAAGTCTGAAATGGGTTAATTTACTTTACTTTGGTATGAAGTCAGTACTGCTTGGCCAATTGACTTGCTAGGTGATATACTGTTGTCTCTATACACACAAGTAAACGCTACATGCCATTTGTTTATGTAGCTACTGCTCAGTCACAAGTTATTGATTATCAGGACATGATAACAGGAGTGCTTCCTATATCCACGGACACATAACAAGGTTTAACGTTCTTCTCTTGTGTACGACTAAGCTTATTATTTTCCAATGTTTGGGGTCCATCTCGCGTCATAGTGTGGTCCATCTCGCGTCATAGTGTGGT
>JADKLZ010023207.1:7170-17818 GCA_021533235.1 Biomphalaria straminea | reverse complement strand
ATGAATGAATGGACCTCATTCACCAAACGTAAACAAACATGTTCTCTTCTATAGAAATTACGCAATACGTAAGGCTGTCATGTGATATGTTATTATCACTTTTTTTTATCAATATTATGACGTGGCTAAATGTGTTTATTTACAATTGGTGAATGAGGTCCATTACGTTATTTCAAGAAAATGATTTTAATAGAGAAAATTTCTTAGTCTCTTTCGAAAGACATATTATATTATAGGAAGTAATAATGCTTTATAATAGACAGGGGTATCTTTGTATGAAGGGTCTAGTCAGAGTCTAGTCTATTGTATTTTTTTTCAATTATACCCAGGACCAGGTCTAGCCTTTGTTGTCTACCCTGAAGCTGTGGCTTATCTCCCCGTGCCTCAACTCTGGGCAGTCTTGTTCTTTCTGATGTTGTTAACAGTTGCTTTGGATTCTCAGGTAAGGGGAGGAAACTACTTTATCGGCTGCTGTATTTTTTTCGAGTGCTAAACAGAATTATTTTCCCTTGTCAGTTTGTATACACCAAAATACAAACACACAAAATAAAATGTTTTAGGCGGACGCCTTTCCTTTCGTTTAGTATTAAGTGAAAGCAAAAAATCCTATAAAAAAGTGTCCACATAATAACCTGATCGGCAAACAAAATTGTCGATTCCTTGTTCTTCACTTTAATTTAGGAACGGGAGGGGTAACAAGTATTCCTATAGCTCAAGTGAACCATGCTGTGATTTTCTGTTTAGACAGTTTCCTCGTAGATCTTGTCCTTGTTTCACATCTTGGGGGGGGGGGAGGTGAGCCTTTGCAGTAACCTAGCTAGGAATTTGTTATCATTTGGGGGCCGGTGGATGGGCCGACCTCCCTAGGGGCCCGGGGGGGGCTGACCTCCCTGGGGTCCCGGGTGGACGATCTCCCTGGGGAGCCCATGCACTTTGCGTAATTTTTAATATTTAATGTAAAAAAACATTCATTTCACCCCTTCCTCATGTGGGGACCCTGTGGATCATCACATTCTCCCCTCCCCACTCCCCCCACCCCAGTTACGCCCCTGGTCTTGTTACTGATGCCACTGCACACTGGCAGGTTTGAAAATGTCCAAAATACAATTTTCCGAAAACAGAATGAAAAGCATTTTATTTTTCAACGACCTCTGACCTTAAAAAACACTTTTTTTTTCCACACGTACTTTCCCTGGTCATATAACCCATGTCATTTAAGGAAAGCGTTGCCACTTTGAATCTTTTTTTTTCTCCAAGAGTTTAAAGTCAATTAATAAAGTGTTTCTGTGGCAATAAAAGAACTGTTAATTTCTGAGTTGGCAACATGATCTGGACTTCAAAGCTCTTAAAACATTGTTACGATGTCTTACTGAGACCGCATCATGTAGAGATTAGAAACAGGAATAATGCAGCTATTCGACTCCCACTATGACGTGCTAACTATTGTCAAAAAAAAAAAAAAGACAGTCTTAAACTGTATGGCCATATAACAAGTTCCTCACGGCTCGCAAAGACCTTCCTACAGGGAACAGTACCAGGAGAAAGATGGTGATTCATGTAGAGAAAGCGTTGGGAAGACAGCATTAAAGAATGGACAGGCTTGTCTTTGAAAGAAATTCTATCTAAGGCAAATTACAGATACAAATGGAGAAAGACGGTCGACAGATCTTGTGTGGTGCCCCAATTCGTTCAAGTGACTAAGAATAGAGAAGGTGGTGAAGGTGAAAGATGTTACACACTAGTTGTCAGAGATTTTTATTTTATTTTATTGATCTTGAGGAACACCTGTTTCATGTTGAATAAACGGTGATACCTATTACCTGTTACCTATTCTTTAGTGTGAAAAACATGCACATACAATAAGTAAGACTTGTAGACAGCCATTCTCCATTCCTCTCTATCCTTTGCCCTGATTAGAACTTCCTTCAGTGGTAGGCCCGTCCATTCTTGTATGTTGTCTTCTCATCGCTTTCTCTGTCTGCCTCTTCTTCTTTTTCCTGGTACTGTTCCTGGAGGAAGGTATTTGCGAGCCCCGAAGATCTTGTTATATGGCCATATATTTTTAGCTTACCTTTTTTCACAGTAGTTAGCAGGTCATCATGGGGTCCGATCGCTGCAGTAAACCTGTCTCTAATCTCTTGATTTGTGATGCGGTCTTTAAATGTGATGCCTAGGATCCTTCTGTAGCATCTCATTTCCATTGCTAGGATCCTCCTCTCTAGCTCTGCAGTCAGCGTCCAAGACTCACAAGCATAAGGAAATGAGGCCATGACCAGGGAGCGCATCAGTCTGATTTTTGTGCCGAGGGCTAAGCCTGTGTCTTTCCATATTATTTTAAGTTTAGAAAGGGCTGCTGTGGACTGTGCTATTCCGACCAGTAGTTCGGGTTTTGTTCCCTCCTCCTAAACAATAGCTCCGAGGTATTTGAAGCTGCTAACGCTAGTTAGCTTTTCATCTCCGATACTGATGGCCCTTGTAAAGCCCTGTTGGCTATTGGTCATGATTTGGTAGGTGGTATGTATAACGTTAATTGCAATCTTCACAAAGTACCGGTACCTCTTTTCTGAAGCCAAGCGCATTGCCACTCATTTACCATGCCCCCCCCCAGCCTAAAATATAAACCAATGATAATGTTCTTGTTAGTCACGTAAGACCAATTCTATTTTTGTATTGTCTAGTTTGCAGGAGTTGAAGTTATTATGACAAGTCTCCTGGACATCTGGCCAAAGCTTATGAGGAAAAGGGAAGTAATCGTGAAAGTTGTCTTTTGTTCTGTTCAATTCCTGCTTAGTCTCCCCCTTGCATCAAGAGTAAGTATGCACAAAACACTTATCCTAGTCGGTTTTGATTATATCTTGTGGCAAATTAAGCACGCGTTAAAGCATCATTTCTTAAGCCGGCACTGCTCATAGACTTTTTATACAAATAGTTGAGTCAATGGAAGTAACATTAAAATTATGTCCTCTTCAGAATAGTCGCGAAATGAGAAATTCGCCACAAATACCGCAGTGAATTACAATATCTCTCTGACTTATTGAAGCTCAATAGACGGCAAAGGAAGTGTACACATAAGATTATTAATATAATAATAATAATAATAATATTATAGCTTTTATATAGTGCTACTTTCATGCTTATAGCATGCTCAGAGCGCTTTGGTCCAATCTCATTTGTGGACCAGTGTGGGGGGGGGGAGGGGGTATCTAGGAGTTGGTTTCCCGTGCTGCCTTTGGGCGCTCAGTAAACACAACTCTGCCCGAGTCGGGTGTCGAACCTCAGCCCCCTTCTAGGTAGCCAAGCAAGCCAAGCTCAAGCCGCACTTAGCCTCTCGACCGCGCTTCCCACAATACACAATATATATATATATGTACCTTAATACAAGCTACCTTTATTCGTATATATGTGGTATAACATTAGTGTCCCCCTTCAGACCTTGCGATCTATGGGTCAGATGATGTTAAGGTCATCTGTTTCACTGGCCAACGGTTATCGAGCAGGGTGTTATGTTACCAGCATAACGACCAACCGCCTTTACTTTCCCCAACTAAAGTCAGGTACCCATTAGAGTTGGGTGGACTCAGGGGCGCCCTAAAAATCCGGAAATTCAAAATCCCAGTCTCCACCGGGATTCGAAACCAGGACCTCAGGTTCGGAAGCCGAGCGCTTAACCATTCGACCACCGCGCCCCATGGTATAACATTACCGATGGCAAATACACTAGATCACCGAGACGCTACCTTGAAAAGTTTTCAACCAAGTAATTTGTTTGCAGTTCGATTTCTAAGCTCGAGTTTACATTGCTTTAAGCCATTAAATACGTTATAGTAGATAAAGAATAGAATGCGATATGGCCAACTTCGGGGTGATGTCAGGTAACCTAAAGAAAATTGGAAGAAAATTGTAGAAAAAAAGAATTACATATTGAAAGAAAATTTATATATAAGATATAAGGTGACATTAATAAAAATTGAAAGTAGATTTAGATTTCGGAAAACAAATTTATAACTAATTTTTGGGGTTTTTTTATATGTTCTAATCTTGCCAATGTTTTTTCCCGCAGGGTGGTATCTATTTATTTACACTAGTCGACTGGTACATCGCTGCATTTGCTACGGCTGCCATTGGGTTACTGGAGTGTATTATAGTGGCCTGGATCTATGGTGAGTAGCATGATCATGTATGAGTTTATTTTTACAAAGCTTATATCAACTCACTCTGTCTGTCTGTCTGCCTGTCTGTCTGGTAAAATGTTTGTACCCGTTATTTCTCCCACACGCAATCTCTGATCAAGTTGAAATATTGCACAATTATTTCTTGTACCTGACAAATAAAAAAAAAATTAAAAAAATTACCAAATAGTTAATTAACTGTTGGTAATTAATTCTTTTTGGTATTGAACGAGGGAAAGAAATCGTACTTGGCAGATGTGGTGGACTAAGATGAATTATTGTTCTTAAGGTGGCTTGTACCCTTCAGTTTGAATTCAAGTCGTACAACTTAAAATTAATGCATTTCAAAAGTGATCACGGCAACATTTACTTATATACCACAGTCTTCCCCCTCCACATTGGCCTAGACACGTGATAGTACAATTGACAAAGCTAAAAGCATGAAATAGCGCTAAACAAAAACAATTGGTCAAAATATTTCTAATTGCACAGATTTATTGTTGTTAGTCTAGCGTCAAGATGTATTACAAATTTAATTACATGACTGATCCAAACTAATTGATACAATTACACTTATACGCTTTGTTTAAAAAAAAATATTTATTATGTTTCTCAACTAGATAAAAACACAAATCTTTATTAGAGTAAATGCTGTTTTGAAAAGATGGTCCTGCAAGGTGTGTTGGTACTATCTGACGACCCAAAGGTCTTGGACTTATTTAAAAGCATTTACCAAATTTTTTTTTTTCTAGGGATATTGTATCCTTGATCGATCCATTTTAGTGGAAAGGTTTTTGTTTTGGTTTGAGGAAACGAAAATGACCATTGATGGTTGCACTGATCACACAGTGACTTAATCCTGTGTACTCCCAGGGCAGGGGGCACCTCTCCACCGAACTCGGTTCTGGGCAACTTTCTTCATCTGCTCCCATGTCATTCCAGTACCCTCAGCTTCACTGATGACTGACCTCTTCCAGGTTTGCTTGGGTCTGCCCACTTTCCTCTTTCCGTCATTTGCCTGCCTTGCAACATTGGTAACTGGTTTATGCAGGGTGTGTCCTATCCAGCTCCATTTTCGCTTTGTAATGTCTTGGGCTATGGGCTTTTGTCTAGTTCTCTCCCACCAACAAGATAGTATATTTTCTAACCACCTAATTCCTAATATCCGGCGTAAGCATCTGTTAACAAAAGTTTGGAGCTTTTCCATATTTGTTTTAGTGACTGTAACAGTCTTGTTTGACATTATTATGTTATTGTGATATGTTCACCTGTTTTAGACTGGGAAAAGACACGTGTAACTCCTGATGTAGAAAACAGGAGGTAGTATGGATTACATTGACTTGGAGTTCAGTCAGTCACTTTGAGTCAGTTACTTGAAGTCAGTCAAGGCAGTCAGTCACCTTAAGTTAGTTGAACCACGTAGTTACTTGAAGTCAGTTGAGTCAGTCAGTAAAGTCAAGTATTTTAGTAGCGATTTTAAGAGTGACTGTGAAGTTTTTGTTACCCGCTGTGATGCGGGTGTTAATCATATTTTTTCTGTAAGTAATAACTATGGATATATTCAATACCGCTGTTCTGCGGACGTATGGTGTTTTCGAACTCATGTAACTGAGAGACTGCAGTGTTATTTTTTATCATCAATAAACTTTATATTTGTCTGCCAAAGATCTGACTCCATTCGTTTATTGATGTTCCACCATTCATCACCGTTTCAGTGACTCTCCAAGTTTCTAAACCGTAAAAGAGAACAGACTTAACGTTTGTATTAAAGATTCGTGTCTTGTTATGTAGAGATACTGCCTTGGAGTGCCAGATTGTTTGAAGAGTTGAAATGGCAAACCTAGCTTTATTGATTCGAATTAGTGTATCATCATCAGCTCCATCATCTTTACTAACTCTACTTCCCAGATTGAATCACTACCACACGACCAGGCAGCCATCCTTAACAGCCCCTTGTCTATATTTTCCTAATTTCTGCAGTTAAATTAGTCTGTTTTGAATTCATATGTTTTAAATGTTTTTGAACCATACAAAAATCTTATCAATATTTTTTAAATTAATTTATATTATTTCACTGTGCTTGAAATCTTTTAGTCTTTTTTTTTTGTACACACTTGTTGTTAACGTGTTGTTGATGTAATCATGGGTATTGGAGAGCGGATGTTTTTGGATGTGTAGGCTGAATAGTTTCTAATGATAACCACGAGATGGTCTGTCGTATACAGTGAAGTGAAATGAATACTGTAAAAGTTAAAGGGGAGGCAATGCAGAGACGTTGGACATTAAAGATGTATCTTTGTAGTTAGTCAGATATGGTTGAAATTTGAAATTATCATTTCATATTGAATTAGTCATCAAGGAATGAATACATGTACGTAGGTCTAGTTCTATTAGCTGTCAGGAGATACAGACCAATGACACAGCAGTAGTATTGGTGCAGAAGTGACTCTTGTTGCGAATATTTTTTATAAGTATTGTTGTAAATCTAAGGTAGGCAACTCAACGAAGTTGAACAGGAAATAAATACGAGTGTTTATTCACTAGGACAAACACAAAAAATATCCCTCAGCTTCCTCAGAATCTTGCTACTAATTATACCAGTCCTGTCAACAGCAACATGAACGTGGACCAACGACAGCCTTCCCCGCTTCGTTCCAGGTGCCTACTGCAGCCTTCAGACGGCACAAAAGTTGGCTTCTTAGTTTCCATCAATTCAGATTTTTTACAATCCCTGATGCACTGTTATTTTCTCTATCCTAGTGTCTTTCTGTTCTCGTTCACTAGTGCGCTCGTTCAAGGCAGAGTTAAAACAGTATAATATTGCAATACATATCACTCTTGTCTTGTTTATTTGGCAGGAGCCGAAAGATTTATGGATGATCTAGAACTAATGATTGGAAGGAGACCTCCATGTGTTTTCAGCATCTTATGGAGATGTGTAACTCCTTCGTTACTGCTGGTGAGTTATCATCCTTAATTGACACTCTCTATGTGTGCATGCTATGTAAAGAAGAGAAAGCTTTATATATATATCCGCCCCGGGCGCCGGAGAGTAGGGGGCGCCAAAATGGGTATTACACGCTCTATAATAAACTAGGGGAGAGCACCCATGAATAGGCTATCAGTCTCGTAAATGTTTTGCTAGTTTTGTACGGTAAAATATGTCCATTTCCCGATGCATTTTAAAGTAAGCGATAATAGGCAGCCATTACGCTGCAGATTACAGCAGACGCGTTTTTGGAAGTGTAACCAATTTTAAATTTTCACATTTATTTAATTTAATATTGTTTAAAGGTGAACTCTTAATGACAATGATTTGTTTATATATATCATCAATGAATTTCTTGACGCAGCACTGGATTTAGAAGGACTGCAGCAACGGCTAAGTAGCATTCGAAAAGATGTTCGCATCACTGCAGTCAATGCAGCTAAAGTTTTGTGTGAAAAATTTGGAATTAGGATAGAAGGAAGAATTAAACGTCGAAAACAGATGCCTGGTGAAAATGCTCGTAATGCAGGACTCGGTGCGGTTGAAGAAATAACTCGCATTAAGAAATCAGTTATTGATAGACTAATCCAGGAGATGACAACACGATTTGGTCGTCTGAAGACGTTAGATGAAAAGTTTGGATTTCTATTCGACATCAGCAAATTGTTTGCTAATGATGCCTCTGATGATATTCAACAACATGTGCTACGCTGGCTGACTTTTATAAAACTGATATCGATGGAACTGAACGGTTCGTAGAAATCAGTGACTGCAGTATGTTGCTGAAAACCCGGCCAGATGCTACCCCAAGCTGCCCATTAGAATTACTTTCATTTATTATTTCATATGGCAATGACATATTTCCAAACTTGCGAATTGCTTTGCAAATTATGCTGACAATCTCTGTGTCAGTTGCTAGCTGTGAGCGTTATTTTAGTAATCTAAAAGTCAATTTAACTTATTTGAGAGCTTCAATGGGTCAGGAGCGTCTGTCAGGCATTGCTAAGCATAGAAAAGGAGCTGGTCGAAACAATTAATTTTGATGATGTCATTGACAACTTTGCTAGTGCAAGATCACGAAAAGTAGTTCTATAAGAAATGGCTAATGTTACTTCATATTGTTCATTAACTTTGTTTACAATAAAAATTTTTAATTTATTGATTGGTGATTGTTTTTATGCAAATATATATTACGCATACTAATAGGGGGGGGGCGCCAACAGACTATGCCGCCCCGGGCGCCTGGTACCCTCGGTACGCCACTGTATATATATATGTATATATATATATATATATATATATATATATATATATTAGAACGTGACATAAATGAGGTTGCATATTTTTTTTTGTAAGTTACGTAAAATTGGTTGGAGGTTAAAGGTTAAAGGTAAGCAGGACGTGGTTATGGTAGGGAAGTCAAGGGGAATGTTATGTGACATTATTTCTAGGAAGAAACATAAAAAATGTTATTACCACAGTTTGTATGTTACCCATGATGAATAAGGGGACACGGTGGCAGAGTTGTGAAGCGCTTGGATTTCAAACCGATAAATCCAGGGTTTGAATCTCGGCAAGGACTGGAATTTTTTAATTTCGAGATTTTTACGGCGCCCATGAGTCTACCCAACTCTGATGGATACCTGACATTAGTTGGAAAAAAGTAAAGCCGGTTGGTGGTTGTGCTGGCCACATGACACCCTCGTTAACCGTCGGTCAAAGAAAACTGATGACCTTAGCATCATCTATCCTAGCGGTTTTCAACCTATGGGCCTCGACCCCCTTGGGGTTTGATTGACGATTTGTCAGGGGTGGACTAAGATCATTTTAAATATGGATTTTTTGTCTATTCTACTATTCTACTGTGTGTGTGTGTGTGGGGGGGTCGCAGCAGAGTGGGGGATTGTAAAAAGGGGTCGCCAAGCTTAATAAGTTGAGAACCACTGATCTACCCTATAGATCTCAAGCGCTGAAAGAGATACTCTATTGCCATTGCATGACGAATAAAGACTTATATTAAATACTTAAATTTTTTTTTTTTTGCAGTAGCAACAATAATCTATATTTCTTGATTTCTCCCTCAGATTTTGTTGGTGACTTCATTACTCAGCTACGAGGCGCCAAGTTTTGAGGGCTATCACTACGGCGCAGGCGCCGTGGCTTTTGGATGGATGGTCGCCGTCGTCTGGTTTCTGCCGGTGCCGCTGGTCGCAGGTTTCAAGCTGATGACGTCACACGGAAGTATACGAGATGTAAGGAGAGAGAGAGAGAGAGTGAGAGAGGGGGGATATAGAAAGACTAAAACATATTGTTATTTATTGTCTATCCATCAGTTAGTCTACATCAGCCATTCTCAAAACGTTGTTCACATAAGTACCCCACTATTAAAAAAGTCACGTTCCTTTCCAAACAAAATCTCACACCAAGCAATGTCTTCTTTTGAAATACCCCCCTGCTAAACCAATTTCTAATAGTACTTGGAACTAGGAACTAACTCCCCTCTTATATTTTAAAACCATTTTCCCCCCAATTCCCAGTCTCAGATTAAGTTGAAAATTTGCATAATTATTTATAGTTGATGACAACACACTAGTCAATCAAATTAACCAATCTGTCAATTACTTAGTACTAATTAATTAATGTTGTTTCATATAGCAAAAAGGAAGCTAAACTCAGTAATTTTCAGTAATTGGCAGTTATCAGTGGTTCTTTCCCTTAGAAAGGCTTTGATTTTGAAAAGTATTCTTTTTTTTTTTTCTATTGATTGTTCTTTAATTACCTTACCCCCCGAAATTCGTCATTTGACTTGTCTCCCTTGAATCTATATTTTGTCGGGAATCTGGAACTGCTGAATTATTATAGCAAGACAACCGGTTTCTTACATTAGTCTGCCCATGTCATAGTTTTAGCAGAAAAAAAAGTCATATTTTAATTATTTTGTTTGACTCACAGAGACTCAAATATAATTGCACCCCTTCCCCCGAGTGGCAGCCTGGTGACGTCAGCTTCCGGGAAATTTACAGACAGAAGACACGCCCACCAGCTTTCTGCAGCTTGCCCAGACCGCCATGTTTGCAGAGAGTTTCATAATAAAAAAAACAGAGTCTTAAAGACAGAACATTAGAGTCTCGGCCTTTCACGATCTCTCTCTCTCTATATATATGTAATATTATGTATATTTGTATATTTACTTAAATTGCTTTTTTTTTCACTATTGTGTCTGTTGTATAGATTACCTTTTTCCTTTGCAATTTAATATTAATAATAATTTTATATGAAAATGATATTATTGACTCTATTGACTGGTGTATTCTACATAACACGTTTTGATAGAATTCGCAATCTGTCCTTTTTACAAAGCTTATAACAGCTTTCTTGTAACTGACAAAACAAGAATAAATAATACAATTAATTAACCAGTTCGTTAATTGTGAATAAATGGAGTATTTCTTGTTATTTTGAGAGAGAGACAGAGATAGAGAGAGACAGA
>JADKLZ010023206.1:33515-45614 GCA_021533235.1 Biomphalaria straminea | reverse complement strand
ATTTCATTAATAACTTTTTACATGCTGTTTCTTTTAAAAATTTCATTAAATGTTTAGCAATTTTTTAAAAGTGTCGTACAGCAATGCTATGTCACATTACAGTATAAAAACAAAATTTGTACGAATGCATTAAATATAGGGCCTACTGATTTTGTCTGCAATGGAAAAAAAAAAGGGTTGATGGTGTATGAGAAGGATTCCTTATATATGGAAATGAAACCTAGCCTGTATTGAACCAGTTGATGTGCTTGTACAGCTACTTGGGCCAATCAGCTTCCAGAAAGTTTGGCAAAGTTTTAAGTTGTTTTTTTTCCCAATAGACTTCTGTGCATTGACAGACATAGTGCGGCCGTGGTAAAACCAGTGTCATCGTAAAAAAAAAAAAAAGAAACAAAAAAAAAAAAACGCGGGAGTATTTTTTGTTTTGAATTGATTTTTTTTTTTTGAAAACCCGTGGAATAGCCTTTACGTAAAGTTCGGGTCTGTGAAAGTGTATGGACGACTGCAACTCTTTTAGCACACTCTGTTCTTATAAAACTTCCAATATGCTTCAATTTTCAAAGTGAAAGAGGAGAAATAATATTAGTATTATTATTTATTTGCTTCTGTTAATGCAGAACAATTACAATACAGTATACAGAGTACTTAAGTAAAGTATCTACATAAGTTCTATATTTTGAAGAAAAGAAAGGCCCACAGATTAGAGGCGGACACACTGTATTGTTATTATCGTTAGAGAAGGATGAGCCCGTGATTAGCTTACTGTATATACGGTTAAGGGCCCCGCACATGACGCTTGCCCAGGGCCCCGCGCACTGCTAGGGCCGCCCCTGAGTCCAGTGAGTTCAGTCTGTCAGCTTATCGTCCCTGGCAACATAACACTCTCGTTAATGTTTACCGTGGACAACAGCAAGAGGTGGGCTTTACTTTATATGCCCTATAGAGCGCTAGGAACTTCACTTTTTTTTAATTCCAATAAGTTAATAAAGCTTGTCATCGAGTCCGAAGATCAGTGAGGAATGCAGTATTTCCCGTGGCTTCGCAGCTCCAGCTGTGACCTACATATTTTGCCACATCCAGGGCAAGCAAAGCCATTGTCCGCATGTGGTCGATTAAATTTTTTTTTCGCCGTCTGCGTTTGACCTCGGCAGCAGATTTTCTTTTGGTCTCAAATGTGTATTCCGCGGCCTTCGTGAGTGACCTCCAGGTGTCTCGTTCCGACGCCGCATTCAGCCAGGTGCTATCCTTTATGTCAGCCAAGGAAAGTTGACGCCTAAGCTGGTCTTTGAAGCATTTGCGTGATGCGCCTCTGCTACGTCGACAACCTTTAAGGTCACCAAAAAAGACCGTTCTTAATATATTAAATTCACACATTTGTATTCGATTCCGAAGGTTCAAGATGGCTGCAGTATTTCACCTGACCACACTGACCCGAATCAGATACCCCATTTGAAATAAACCGTGCTGAGATTACTCCTTTAGAGCACCGAAGAGGAAGCGTGCAGTGAGTTGTAGGGTCGCCTTATCCTCGTACAAGGACAGACCCTTTGCCACACATGGACCAGTTATCTCTCTCTCATTACCTTGTCCCGATCGTTCGTCTTGCAGAGCGCGACATTCATGGAGAATGTGCTCTATTGTCTCATCGTCCTCGAAGCAATGGCGGCACCGTGTGTTGAAATTCTCCCTCCATCGCCCAAAGTACGCACCAATTGGGCAATGTCCGACTCGAACTGGGCTAGGACTGCCTGTTCCGCACGGCAGAGCGTCCACCATGCGTCCTTTCGGTCTGGTCTACTTAACTGCTTGTGAAGCTCTCGGCCTTTTTCGGAAGCGTCCCAGCTAGCGTACCACTGTGCCAACAATCAGTTGTCGGCTAGGGATCGTACGGTCGCAAGACTGTACGGTTCATCATTTAAGGTGCTCGTTGCTACCGCGGTTCTCGCTAAAAAGTCAGACCACACTAACCCAGCTGCGACCTGCATATTTTACAACAGCGGATGCAGACAAAGCTGTTAGAACGGGTTTAACTCTTTCTCTCCGTAATTATTTACCACATTCTGATGGAATCAACGTTGGTATCGTCAGTTAGGAGAGAAGGAGTTAAGAATGACCATTAAAGATGACGTGGCAGTCATTCGAGATGAAAAGAGTAGCACTTGCAGAAGACAGCCGCAAAAGACAACAGGAGACATATAAAAAAGCATATCTAAGGGAAAGAACTTCACACTTAAAACTATATTTCTCAATAGTGTAGAAGTGTTTTCCCTTTTTCGATATTAAAGAAAATAAATTTATTACCAGTAGTTAATTGACTCATTGAATGTTTTGAAATTAAAACAACGAATATCTTGATCCAAGATTAGATGTCGGAAAAAATCACGTTTTCAAACTTTTTACCAAACAGACAGAAATACAGACAGACAGACAGACAGATAGAATGGATTGATAAAAGCTATTTAAAAAGAAAACTTAAATCGATGTTTTCATAACAGAGTAATTGTGTATCATTCAGGGATTCGGTCATTTTGACCTTTCTGTGTGAAGGCACCAGTGTGTATGCAGGCTTTGCTATATTCACTGTGCTGGGACATATGGCTTACAATCTGAAACTTCCCGTAGAGAGTTTTGCAACATCAGGTAAGCATCACATTTTTTTTTCTCTATTGTTTAGTTAGAGAACTCTGACGTAATTCAGTGATTCTCAAACGTGTACGTTTGCAGAGTGACGAAATACTATTGGAGTGTGTGTATTGACTAATATTGCTTCACGTATTCCGAACGCGAGTCCGAACACATCCAAGGGACGCAACAATTAAATATACTTAATAAAACTTGTGATGACTTCAACTGATGTTTATGTTCAGAAAGGGATGATCTTCTTGTCTCTTTATCCGTTGTTTTAATTAGCAGTCTATTCACTATCCATTTTATTACAAGCTCTGGCCATAGTTTTCAGCTATCATATACACCAGGGGTGGGCAACCTTTCGCAACCGAGGGCCGCATTAATAAAATTTGGGGACTAGGCGGGCCGCATATATGCGAAGTGGCCCCGAATAGAATAGAAATTTACTAAATAAATGAAAAAAAAAATTATGCAATTTATTAAAGACCTAGTGTACTTCAAACAATAACACTGAGTACAAGTTTCGCTATTCCTTTTCTATAATCCAAAGGTATATATATATGGAGCTTGGTAGCTGCATATTTTAACTATGTCATGGTACGCCCTGAACAATAATGCACATATGTTTATTCTTTTTCCGCGTAATGTTCTCGAATTCGATGTGGCTTTGTATAAAAATTTTTAGTTACTAGTTTATGGTTGAAATACTTTTTTTAGTAAAAAAGTTTGTTTTTCTCAGTCAAAGCTCCATCGGTTGTTACCCTTGCCATCTTTTACAATCCAACCCAACTCTTTCAACACATTTCTTCATAGCATTGAATTAAAACTGGCCTGGGCTTATGTCTTTTACTGAATTTATTTAATATTGCTATTTCTTTTAACTTATTAGAAAGACGTTAAGAGAAAATGTTTCTTTAGCCTCTTCATTCTAAGTGATAAGACTTCATTCTAAGTGATAAGAATCAAAAGTTTCAATAATTTCTACAGATATTTACAATGATTTATTTAGGTTTTCGCGGGCCGCATAAAACACTTCGGCGGGCCGCATGTGGCCCGCGGGCCGTAATTTGCCCACCCCTGATATACACGTATTCTGTAACGTCATTCGACTGTCTGACTACTTCACTACTTTTGCCGTCGCTAAAAACAATGCACAATATATTTACAAAACTAACATACTCTCTAAACTAAACTAGGTCACCGCAACACTAAAAACTCATGAATGAATGGACCTCATTCACCAAACGTAAACAAACATGTTCTCTTCTATAGAAATTACGCAATACGTAAGGCTGTCATGTGATATGTTATTATCACTTTTTTTTATCAATATTATGACGTGGCTAAATGTGTTTATTTACAATTGGTGAATGAGGTCCATTACGTTATTTCAAGAAAATGATTTTAATAGAGAAAATTTCTTAGTCTCTTTCGAAAGACATATTATATTATAGGAAGTAATAATGCTTTATAATAGACAGGGGTATCTTTGTATGAAGGGTCTAGTCAGAGTCTAGTCTATTGTATTTTTTTTCAATTATACCCAGGACCAGGTCTAGCCTTTGTTGTCTACCCTGAAGCTGTGGCTTATCTCCCCGTGCCTCAACTCTGGGCAGTCTTGTTCTTTCTGATGTTGTTAACAGTTGCTTTGGATTCTCAGGTAAGGGGAGGAAACTACTTTATCGGCTGCTGTATTTTTTTCGAGTGCTAAACAGAATTATTTTCCCTTGTCAGTTTGTATACACCAAAATACAAACACACAAAATAAAATGTTTTAGGCGGACGCCTTTCCTTTCGTTTAGTATTAAGTGAAAGCAAAAAATCCTATAAAAAAGTGTCCACATAATAACCTGATCGGCAAACAAAATTGTCGATTCCTTGTTCTTCACTTTAATTTAGGAACGGGAGGGGTAACAAGTATTCCTATAGCTCAAGTGAACCATGCTGTGATTTTCTGTTTAGACAGTTTCCTCGTAGATCTTGTCCTTGTTTCACATCTTGGGGGGGGGGGAGGTGAGCCTTTGCAGTAACCTAGCTAGGAATTTGTTATCATTTGGGGGCCGGTGGATGGGCCGACCTCCCTAGGGGCCCGGGGGGGCTGACCTCCCTGGGGTCCCGGGTGGACGATCTCCCTGGGGAGCCCATGCACTTTGCGTAATTTTTAATATTTAATGTAAAAAAACATTCATTTCACCCCTTCCTCATGTGTGGACCCTGTGGATCATCACATTCTCCCCTCCCCACTCCCCCCACCCCAGTTACGCCCCTGATCTTGTTACTGATGCCACTGCACACTGGCAGGTTTGAAAATGTCCAAAATACAAATTTCCGAAAACAGAATGAAAAGCATTTTATTTTTAAACGACCTCTGACCTTAAAAAACACTTTTTTTTTCCACACGTACTTTCCCTGGTCATATAACCCAAGTCATTTAAGGAAAGCGTTGCCACTTTGAATCTTTTTTTTTCTCCAAGAGTTTAAAGTCAATTAATAAAGTGTTTCTGTGGCAATAAAAGAACTGTTAATTTCTGAGTTGGCAACATGATCTGGACTTCAAAGCTCTTAAAACGTTGTTACGATGTCTTAAAATGTCTTACATTGACCGCATCATGAAGAGATTAGAAACAGGAATAATGCAGCTATTCGACTCCCACTATGACCTGCTAACTATTGTCAAAAAACAAAAAAAAAAAAGACAGGCTTAAACTGTATGGCCATATAGCAAGTTCCTCACGGCTCGCAAAGACCTTCCTACAGGGAACAGTACCAGAAGAAAGATGGTGATTCATGTAGATAAAGCGTTGGGAAGACAGCATAAAAGAATGGACAGGCTTGTCTTTGAAAGAAATTCTATCTAAGGCAAATTACAGATACAAATGGAGAAAGACGGTCGACAGATCTTGTGTGGTGCCCCAATTCGTTCAAGTGACTAAGAATAGAGAAGGTGGTGAAGGTGAAAGAAGTTACACACTAGTTGTCAGAGATTTTTTTTTTAATTTTATTGATCTTGAGGAACACCTGTTTCAAGTTGAATAAACAGTGATACCTGTTATCTGTTCTTTAGTCAGACGAATAACAATATATCATATAAGAGTCGCTGACAGCCCTTCTCCATTCCTCTCTATCCTTTGAGTTGATTAGAACTTTCTTCAGTGGTATGCCCGTCCATTCTTTTATGTTGAATTCCCATCGCTTTCTCTGTCTGCCTCTTCTTCTTTTTCCTGGTACTGTTCCCTGGAGGAAGGTCTTTGCGAGCCACGAAGATCTTGTTATATGGCTATAGATTTTTAGCTTGCGTTTTTTCACAGTAGTTAACATGTCATCATGGGGTCCGATCGCTGCAGTAACCCTGTCTCTAATTTCCTGGTTTGTGACGCGGTTTTTAAATGTGATGTCTAGGATTCTTCTGTAGCATCTCATTTCAATTGCTAGGATCCTCCTCTCTAGCTCTGCAGTCAGGGTCCAAGACTCGCAAGCATACAGAAATGTGGCCATGACCAGGGAGCGCATCAGTCTGATTTTGGTGCCGAGGGCTAAGCCTGTGTCTTTCCATATTATTTTAAGTTTAGAAAGGGCTGCTGTGGACTGTGCTATTCCGACCAGTTTTGTTCCCTCATCCGAGACAATAGCTCCGAGGTATTTGAAGCTGCTAACGCTAGTTAGCTTTTCATCTCCGATACTGATGGCCCTTGTAAAGCCCTGTTGGCTATTGGTCATGATTTGGTAGGTGGTATGTATAACGTAAAATTGCAATCTTCACAAAGTACCGGTACCTCGGTTCTGAAGCCAAGCGCCTTGCCACTCATATACCATGCCCCCCCCACCTAAAATATAAACCAATGAGAATGTTCTTGTTAGTGACTTAAGACCAATTTTATTTTTTTGTCTAGTTTGCAGGAGTTGAAGTTATTATGACAAGTCTCCTGGACATCTGGCCAAAGCTTATGAGAAAAAGGGAAGTAGTCGTGAAAGTTGTCTTTTGTTCTGTTCAATTCCTGCTTAGTCTCCCCCTTGCATCAAGAGTAAGTATGCACAAAACACTTATCCTAGTCTGTTCTGATTATATCTTGTGGCAAATTAAGCACGCGTTAAGGCATCATTTCTTAAGCCGGCACTGCTCATAGACTTTGTATACAAATAGTTGAGTCAATGGAAGTAACATTAATATTATGTCCTCTTCAGAATAGTCGCGAAATGAGAAATTCGCCACAAATACCGCAGTGAATTACAACATCTCTCTGACTTATTGAAGCTCAATAGACGGCAAAGGAGGTGTACATATAAGATTATTAATATAAGATTATTATTATTATTATTATTATAGCTTTTATATAGCGCTACTTTCATGCTTATAGCATGCTCAGAGCGCTTTGGTCCAATCTCATTTGTGGACCAGTGGAAGGGGGAGGGGGTATCTAGGAGTTGGTTTCTCGTGCTGCCTTTGGGCGCTCAGTAAACACAACTCTGCCCGAGTCGGGTGTCGAACCTCGAGCCCCCTTCTAGGTAGCCAAGAAAGCCAAGATCAAGCCGCACTTAGCCTCTCGACCACGCTTCCGATTATTAATAGCTTCAGTTATAGTGATAAAAATGTACAACTTTGCGCATAAAAAGAAATCAATATATATATATATATATGTACCTTAATACAAGCTACCTTTATTCGTATATATGTGGTATAACATTAGTGTCCCCCTTCAGACCTTGTGATCTATAGGTCAGATGATGTTAAGGTCATCTGTTTCTTTGGCCAACGGTTATCGAGCAGGGTGTTATGTGGCCAGCATAACGACCAACCGCCTTTACTTTCCCCAACTAAAATCAGGTACTCATTAGAGTTGGGTGGACTCAGGGGCGCCCTAAAAATCCGGAAATTCAAAATCCCAGTCTCTACCGGGATTCGAAACCAGGACCTCAGGTTCGGAAGCCGAGCGCTTAACCATTCGACAACCGCGCCCCATGGTATAACATTACCGAAGGCAAATACATTAGATCACCGAAACGTTTCCTGGAAAAGTTTTCAACCAAGTAATTTGTTTGCAGTTCGATTTCTAAGCTCGAGTTTACATTGCTTTAAGCCATTAAATACGTTATCGTAGATAAAGAATAGAATGCGATATGGCCAACTTCGGGGTGATGTCAGGTAAGAAAATTAGAAGAAAATTGTAGAAAAAAAGAATTACATATTGAAAGAAAATTTATATATAAGATAATAAGGTGACGTTAATAAAAATTGAAAGTAGATTTAGATTTTGGAAAACAAATTTATAAATATTTTTTTTTTGGTTTTCTTATATGTTCTAATCTTGTCAATGTTTCCTCTCACAGGGTGGTATCTATTTATTTACACTAGTCGACTGGTACATCGCTGCATTTGCTACGGCTGCCATTGGGTTACTCGAGTGTATTATAGTGGCCTGGATCTATGGTGAGTAGCATGATAATGTATTAGTTTATTTTTACAAAGCTTATATCAACTCACTCTGTCTGTCTGTCTGTCTGTCTGTCCGGTCAAATATTTGTACACGTTATTTCTCCCACACATATTCTCTGATCAAGTTGAAATTTTGCACAATTATTTCTTGTACCTGACAAAAATAAATTAAAAAAAAATAACCGAATAGTTAATTAACTATTGGTATTTTTTTCTGTATTGTTACGAATCTCACTATCCAGGTTCTCTAAAAACTGCACCGTACACCACCAACTGAAAGAACTTGACAAGTCAGGGCTCCAAAGTAACGTAAAAGTTTAATGTCAATAAAGAACAGCCAATATAGTACAATTGGCAACACGTATCACAGACTGTACAATTATCTCCTCGATAGCACCGTATCGCCGTATCAACTCTTGCACTGGTCTCTCCGTCTCGTTCGGGCTTGCACTTAGAGTGCCTTAGAGCGCCAGATTGTTTGAATAGTTGAAAAGGCAAACCTAGCTTTATTGATCCGAATAGTATATCATCATCAGCTCCACCGTCTTTACTTACTCCACTTGCCAGATTGAATCAGTACCATCGTAAAATGCTACATACCATCGTAAAATTTTACATACCATCGTAAAATGTTCCATACCTTTGTAAAATGTATGACATGCTTAGGCTGTTCAGATTTAAAGATAATTTATTTCTTAGTTCCAATCTCTCGTAGGACAACGGGTGATGACAGCGAGCAGGATATGAACCATGGAACTCAAAACAACAGTCCTGCGTGCCCACCACATGAATTTATAGGTTTTGAATGTTTTTGAGCCATAAAAAAATCTTATCAATATTTTTTTAAGTTCTTATATTTTACTGTGCTTGAAATCTCTTAGTCTTTGTTTTTTTTTTTTGTAAACACTTGTTTACGTGTTGCAGGGTTACAACAGTATATTATTCTGTGTTATTTTACGTCTCGAGAGATGATTTTTATTATTATTATTATTATTATAGCTTTTATATAGCGCTACTTTCATACTAATAGCATGCTCAGAGCGCTTTGGTCCAATCTCATTTGTGGACCAGTGGGGGGAGGGGGTATCTAGGAGTTGGTTTCCCGTGCTGCCTTTGGGCGCTCAGTAAACACAACTCTGCCCGAGACGGGTGTCGAACCTCGAGCCCCCTTCTAGGTAGCCAAGCTCAAGCCGCACTTAGCCTCTCGACCACGCTTGCCTTTTCCCTTTGCAACTTCTTACGTTGCTAAAGAGGCAAATCCTTGATACACAGCTGCGGTTGCAGGTTGGGCATATAAAATCACCAGACGCAGCTGCATTTTCAGCCTTCTTTCTGCCTCTGTTGTGTATGGCATCTGCAATCCGAGACACTTCTCTTATGTTCTCTCTCCATGTGGATCTATTCAGGGCTACTTTTTCCCAGCTGCTGGCTTGGCCACGTTCGCAGAATGCCAGTAGGTAGACTACCACAAGATATACTGTATGGCGATCTTATTGAAGGCAGGAGAGCCGCTGGTCGCCCACTTTTACGGTATACAGATGTATGCAAACGCGACATGAAGCTATTAAAAATCAACAGTATATTATTACAAAAGGTTTATATCTATTTTGTCTATTTGGCAGGAGCCGAAAGATTTATGGATGATCTAGAACTAATGATTGGTAGAAGACCTCCTTGTGTTTTCAGCATCTTATGGCGATGTGTAACTCCTTCGTTACTGCTGGTGAGTTATCATCCTTAATTGACACCCTTTATAAATAAATAATATGTAAAAAAAACAAAAACAACTAACTATATT
This sequence comes from Biomphalaria straminea, assembly GCA_021533235.1. Classification (NCBI taxonomy): domain Eukaryota; kingdom Metazoa; phylum Mollusca; class Gastropoda; family Planorbidae; genus Biomphalaria; species Biomphalaria straminea. Next base: position 35,757 of record JADKLZ010023206.1, on the reverse strand, counting down.
TATTTATTAGAACGTGACATGAATGAGTTTGCATACTTTTTTTTTTAAGTTACGTAAACTTCAGTGTTTGGAGGTTAAAGGTTAAAGTTTGGCAGTGCGTGAAAAGAACTGTTGATAGTAGGGCAGTCAAGGGGATTTTATGCAACAGTATTTCTAGGATGAAACTATTTAAAAAATGTTATCACCATAGTTCTCATGTTAACCTTGATGAACGTCAGGTGGCTGAGTGGTAAAGGGCTTGGCTTCCGAACCGATAAATCCCGGGTTTGAATCTCGGTAAGGACTGGAATGTTTTGATTTCGAGATTTTTACGGCGCCCTCGAGTCCACCCAACTCTGGTGGGTACCTGATATTAGTTGGGGAAAGTAAATGCGGTTGGTAGTTGCGCTGGCCATATGACTCCCTCGTAAGCCGTCGGTCAAAGAAAACAGATGACATTTACATCATCTGCCCTATACATCTCAGCTTTGAAAGGGATACTTTATTGCATGATGAAAAATGACCAGGGGCGTAGCTAGATATTTTCCATCGTTTGGGGGCCCGGAGGGACTGACCTCTTTTGGGGGCCCCTACATTTTACTTAATACTTAATTTTTAATGTACAAACACTCATTTGGGGGACCCTCTCAAGTGGGGGCTCAAGGGGATTTTCAAATTTTCCCTCCTCCTCCCCCCCTCCCTAGCTACGCCACTGAAAAAGACGTATATTAGGTACTTAAAGAAAATTGTTGGCAGTATTAACAATAACCTGTTCTATATTTCTCCCTCAGATTTTGTTGGTGACGTCATTACTCAGTTACGAGGCGCCAAGTTTTGAGGGCTATCACTACGGCGCAGGCGCCGTGGCTTTTGGATGGATGGTCGCCGTCGTCTGGTTTCTGCCCGTGCCGCTGGTCGCGGGTTTCAAGCTGATGACGTCACACGGAAGTATACGAGAGGTAAGGAGAGGGCGTAGAGAGACAGAGACAGAGAGAGAGAGAGAGTGTGAGAGAGAGAGAGAGACTGAGAGAGAGAGAGAGTGAGAGAGAGAGAGAGTGAGAGAGAGAGAGAGAGAGAGAGTGAGAGAGAGAGAGAGAGAGAGAGAGAGTGAGAGAGAGATAGAGAGTGAGAGAGAGAGATAGAGAGTGAGAGAGAGAGAGAGATGGTAAAGGAGGTTGAAAAGAGATATAGATTATAATAGTATTTTTTTTTAGTAAGACAACTAGTTTGAGTAAGACTAATCTCTTCCATTTGTTTGTCTTAAGTCATAGTTTTAGCATTAAAAAAGTCAAAGTCATATTGAAATTTCTACTTTTTTTTTTGTTTGACTCACAGAGACTCAAATATAATTGCACTCCTTCCCCCGAGTGGCAGCCTGGTGACGTCAGCTTCCGAGAAATTTACAAACAGAAGACACGCCCACCAGCTTTCTGCAGCTTGCCCAGACCGCCATGTTTGCATAGAATTTGATAATAGAACACACACAGTCTTAAAGATAGAACATTAGAGTCTTGGTCTTTCAGGTTCTATGTAGATAGGCTATGTATATTTGTATAGTTACTTAAATTGCTATTTTTTTTTACTATTGTGTCTGTTGTATAGATTACCTTTTCCCTTTGCAATTTAATATTAATAATAATTTTATATGAAAATGATATTATTGACTCTATTGACTTGTGTATTCTATATAACACGTTTTGATAGAATTCGCAATCTGTCCTTTTTACAAAGCTTATATCAGCTTTCTTGTACATGACAAAACAAGAATAAATGATACAATTAATTAACCAGTTCGTTAATTGTAAATAAATGGAGTATTTCTTGTTAGTTGGTGAGAGGGAGAGAGATAGAGACAGAGAGAGAGAGAGACAGAGACAGAGAGAGAGACAGAGAGAGACAGAGAGAGAGACAGAGAGAGAGAGCGAGAGGTAGAGAGAGAGAGAGATAGAGAGAGACAGAGAGAGAGACAGAGAGAGAGACAGAGAGAGAGAGAGCGAGAAATAGATAGAGAGACACAGAGAGAGACACAGAGAGAGACAGAGAGGGAGAGACAGAGAGAGAGAGAGCGAGAGATAGAGAGAGAGACAGAGAGAGAGACAGAGAGAGAGACAGAGAGCGAGAGAGAGAGATAGAGAGAGTGAGACAGAGAGAGAGAGAGCGAGAGAGAGAGAGAGACAGAGAGAGCGATAGATAGATAGAGAGATAGAGAGAGAGATAGAGAGAGAGCGAGAGATAGAGAGAGAGACAGAGAGCGAGAGATAGA
>JADKLZ010023206.1:7161-17807 GCA_021533235.1 Biomphalaria straminea | reverse complement strand
ATGAATGAATGGACCTCATTCACCAAACGTAAACAAACATGTTCTCTTCTATAGAAATTACGCAATACGTAAGGCTGTCATGTGATATGTTATTATCACTTTTTTTTATCAATATTATGACGTGGCTAAATGTGTTTATTTACAATTGGTGAATGAGGTCCATTACGTTATTTCAAGAAAATGATTTTAATAGAGAAAATTTCTTAGTCTCTTTCGAAAGACATATTATATTATAGGAAGTAATAATGCTTTATAATAGACAGGGGTATCTTTGTATGAAGGGTCTAGTCAGAGTCTAGTCTATTGTATTTTTTTTCAATTATACCCAGGACCAGGTCTAGCCTTTGTTGTCTACCCTGAAGCTGTGGCTTATCTCCCCGTGCCTCAACTCTGGGCAGTCTTGTTCTTTCTGATGTTGTTAACAGTTGCTTTGGATTCTCAGGTAAGGGGAGGAAACTACTTTATCGGCTGCTGTATTTTTTTCGAGTGCTAAACAGAATTATTTTCCCTTGTCAGTTTGTATACACCAAAATACAAACACACAAAATAAAATGTTTTAGGCGGACGCCTTTCCTTTCGTTTAGTATTAAGTGAAAGCAAAAAATCCTATAAAAAAGTGTCCACATAATAACCTGATCGGCAAACAAAATTGTCGATTCCTTGTTCTTCACTTTAATTTAGGAACGGGAGGGGTAACAAGTATTCCTATAGCTCAAGTGAACCATGCTGTGATTTTCTGTTTAGACAGTTTCCTCGTAGATCTTGTCCTTGTTTCACATCTTGGGGGGGGGGGAGGTGAGCCTTTGCAGTAACCTAGCTAGGAATTTGTTATCATTTGGGGGCCGGTGGATGGGCCGACCTCCCTAGGGGCCCGGGGGGGCTGACCTCCCTGGGGTCCCGGGTGGACGATCTCCCTGGGGAGCCCATGCACTTTGCGTAATTTTTAATATTTAATGTAAAAAAACATTCATTTCACCCCTTCCTCATGTGGGGACCCTGTGGATCATCACATTCTCCCCTCCCCACTCCCCCCACCCCAGTTACGCCCCTGGTCTTGTTACTGATGCCACTGCACACTGGCAGGTTTGAAAATGTCCAAAATACAATTTTCCGAAAACAGAATGAAAAGCATTTTATTTTTCAACGACCTCTGACCTTAAAAAACACTTTTTTTTTCCACACGTACTTTCCCTGGTCATATAACCCATGTCATTTAAGGAAAGCGTTGCCACTTTGAATCTTTTTTTTTCTCCAAGAGTTTAAAGTCAATTAATAAAGTGTTTCTGTGGCAATAAAAGAACTGTTAATTTCTGAGTTGGCAACATGATCTGGACTTCAAAGCTCTTAAAACATTGTTACGATGTCTTACTGAGACCGCATCATGTAGAGATTAGAAACAGGAATAATGCAGCTATTCGACTCCCACTATGACGTGCTAACTATTGTCAAAAAAAAAAAAAAGACAGTCTTAAACTGTATGGCCATATAACAAGTTCCTCACGGCTCGCAAAGACCTTCCTACAGGGAACAGTACCAGGAGAAAGATGGTGATTCATGTAGAGAAAGCGTTGGGAAGACAGCATTAAAGAATGGACAGGCTTGTCTTTGAAAGAAATTCTATCTAAGGCAAATTACAGATACAAATGGAGAAAGACGGTCGACAGATCTTGTGTGGTGCCCCAATTCGTTCAAGTGACTAAGAATAGAGAAGGTGGTGAAGGTGAAAGATGTTACACACTAGTTGTCAGAGATTTTTATTTTATTTTATTGATCTTGAGGAACACCTGTTTCATGTTGAATAAACGGTGATACCTATTACCTGTTACCTATTCTTTAGTGTGAAAAACATGCACATACAATAAGTAAGACTTGTAGACAGCCATTCTCCATTCCTCTCTATCCTTTGCCCTGATTAGAACTTCCTTCAGTGGTAGGCCCGTCCATTCTTGTATGTTGTCTTCTCATCGCTTTCTCTGTCTGCCTCTTCTTCTTTTTCCTGGTACTGTTCCTGGAGGAAGGTATTTGCGAGCCCCGAAGATCTTGTTATATGGCCATATATTTTTAGCTTACCTTTTTTCACAGTAGTTAGCAGGTCATCATGGGGTCCGATCGCTGCAGTAAACCTGTCTCTAATCTCTTGATTTGTGATGCGGTCTTTAAATGTGATGCCTAGGATCCTTCTGTAGCATCTCATTTCCATTGCTAGGATCCTCCTCTCTAGCTCTGCAGTCAGCGTCCAAGACTCACAAGCATAAGGAAATGAGGCCATGACCAGGGAGCGCATCAGTCTGATTTTTGTGCCGAGGGCTAAGCCTGTGTCTTTCCATATTATTTTAAGTTTAGAAAGGGCTGCTGTGGACTGTGCTATTCCGACCAGTAGTTCGGGTTTTGTTCCCTCCTCCTAAACAATAGCTCCGAGGTATTTGAAGCTGCTAACGCTAGTTAGCTTTTCATCTCCGATACTGATGGCCCTTGTAAAGCCCTGTTGGCTATTGGTCATGATTTGGTAGGTGGTATGTATAACGTTAATTGCAATCTTCACAAAGTACCGGTACCTCTTTTCTGAAGCCAAGCGCATTGCCACTCATTTACCATGCCCCCCCCCAGCCTAAAATATAAACCAATGATAATGTTCTTGTTAGTCACGTAAGACCAATTCTATTTTTGTATTGTCTAGTTTGCAGGAGTTGAAGTTATTATGACAAGTCTCCTGGACATCTGGCCAAAGCTTATGAGGAAAAGGGAAGTAATCGTGAAAGTTGTCTTTTGTTCTGTTCAATTCCTGCTTAGTCTCCCCCTTGCATCAAGAGTAAGTATGCACAAAACACTTATCCTAGTCGGTTTTGATTATATCTTGTGGCAAATTAAGCACGCGTTAAAGCATCATTTCTTAAGCCGGCACTGCTCATAGACTTTTTATACAAATAGTTGAGTCAATGGAAGTAACATTAAAATTATGTCCTCTTCAGAATAGTCGCGAAATGAGAAATTCGCCACAAATACCGCAGTGAATTACAATATCTCTCTGACTTATTGAAGCTCAATAGACGGCAAAGGAAGTGTACACATAAGATTATTAATATAATAATAATAATAATAATATTATAGCTTTTATATAGTGCTACTTTCATGCTTATAGCATGCTCAGAGCGCTTTGGTCCAATCTCATTTGTGGACCAGTGTGGGGGGGGGAGGGGGTATCTAGGAGTTGGTTTCCCGTGCTGCCTTTGGGCGCTCAGTAAACACAACTCTGCCCGAGTCGGGTGTCGAACCTCAGCCCCCTTCTAGGTAGCCAAGCAAGCCAAGCTCAAGCCGCACTTAGCCTCTCGACCGCGCTTCCCACAATACACAATATATATATATATGTACCTTAATACAAGCTACCTTTATTCGTATATATGTGGTATAACATTAGTGTCCCCCTTCAGACCTTGCGATCTATGGGTCAGATGATGTTAAGGTCATCTGTTTCACTGGCCAACGGTTATCGAGCAGGGTGTTATGTTACCAGCATAACGACCAACCGCCTTTACTTTCCCCAACTAAAGTCAGGTACCCATTAGAGTTGGGTGGACTCAGGGGCGCCCTAAAAATCCGGAAATTCAAAATCCCAGTCTCCACCGGGATTCGAAACCAGGACCTCAGGTTCGGAAGCCGAGCGCTTAACCATTCGACCACCGCGCCCCATGGTATAACATTACCGATGGCAAATACACTAGATCACCGAGACGCTACCTTGAAAAGTTTTCAACCAAGTAATTTGTTTGCAGTTCGATTTCTAAGCTCGAGTTTACATTGCTTTAAGCCATTAAATACGTTATAGTAGATAAAGAATAGAATGCGATATGGCCAACTTCGGGGTGATGTCAGGTAACCTAAAGAAAATTGGAAGAAAATTGTAGAAAAAAAGAATTACATATTGAAAGAAAATTTATATATAAGATATAAGGTGACATTAATAAAAATTGAAAGTAGATTTAGATTTCGGAAAACAAATTTATAACTAATTTTTGGGGTTTTTTTATATGTTCTAATCTTGCCAATGTTTTTTCCCGCAGGGTGGTATCTATTTATTTACACTAGTCGACTGGTACATCGCTGCATTTGCTACGGCTGCCATTGGGTTACTGGAGTGTATTATAGTGGCCTGGATCTATGGTGAGTAGCATGATCATGTATGAGTTTATTTTTACAAAGCTTATATCAACTCACTCTGTCTGTCTGTCTGCCTGTCTGTCTGGTAAAATGTTTGTACCCGTTATTTCTCCCACACGCAATCTCTGATCAAGTTGAAATATTGCACAATTATTTCTTGTACCTGACAAATAAAAAAAAAATTAAAAAAATTACCAAATAGTTAATTAACTGTTGGTAATTAATTCTTTTTGGTATTGAACGAGGGAAAGAAATCGTACTTGGCAGATGTGGTGGACTAAGATGAATTATTGTTCTTAAGGTGGCTTGTACCCTTCAGTTTGAATTCAAGTCGTACAACTTAAAATTAATGCATTTCAAAAGTGATCACGGCAACATTTACTTATATACCACAGTCTTCCCCCTCCACATTGGCCTAGACACGTGATAGTACAATTGACAAAGCTAAAAGCATGAAATAGCGCTAAACAAAAACAATTGGTCAAAATATTTCTAATTGCACAGATTTATTGTTGTTAGTCTAGCGTCAAGATGTATTACAAATTTAATTACATGACTGATCCAAACTAATTGATACAATTACACTTATACGCTTTGTTTAAAAAAAAATATTTATTATGTTTCTCAACTAGATAAAAACACAAATCTTTATTAGAGTAAATGCTGTTTTGAAAAGATGGTCCTGCAAGGTGTGTTGGTACTATCTGACGACCCAAAGGTCTTGGACTTATTTAAAAGCATTTACCAAATTTTTTTTTTTCTAGGGATATTGTATCCTTGATCGATCCATTTTAGTGGAAAGGTTTTTGTTTTGGTTTGAGGAAACGAAAATGACCATTGATGGTTGCACTGATCACACAGTGACTTAATCCTGTGTACTCCCAGGGCAGGGGGCACCTCTCCACCGAACTCGGTTCTGGGCAACTTTCTTCATCTGCTCCCATGTCATTCCAGTACCCTCAGCTTCACTGATGACTGACCTCTTCCAGGTTTGCTTGGGTCTGCCCACTTTCCTCTTTCCGTCATTTGCCTGCCTTGCAACATTGGTAACTGGTTTATGCAGGGTGTGTCCTATCCAGCTCCATTTTCGCTTTGTAATGTCTTGGGCTATGGGCTTTTGTCTAGTTCTCTCCCACCAACAAGATAGTATATTTTCTAACCACCTAATTCCTAATATCCGGCGTAAGCATCTGTTAACAAAAGTTTGGAGCTTTTCCATATTTGTTTTAGTGACTGTAACAGTCTTGTTTGACATTATTATGTTATTGTGATATGTTCACCTGTTTTAGACTGGGAAAAGACACGTGTAACTCCTGATGTAGAAAACAGGAGGTAGTATGGATTACATTGACTTGGAGTTCAGTCAGTCACTTTGAGTCAGTTACTTGAAGTCAGTCAAGGCAGTCAGTCACCTTAAGTTAGTTGAACCACGTAGTTACTTGAAGTCAGTTGAGTCAGTCAGTAAAGTCAAGTATTTTAGTAGCGATTTTAAGAGTGACTGTGAAGTTTTTGTTACCCGCTGTGATGCGGGTGTTAATCATATTTTTTCTGTAAGTAATAACTATGGATATATTCAATACCGCTGTTCTGCGGACGTATGGTGTTTTCGAACTCATGTAACTGAGAGACTGCAGTGTTATTTTTTATCATCAATAAACTTTATATTTGTCTGCCAAAGATCTGACTCCATTCGTTTATTGATGTTCCACCATTCATCACCGTTTCAGTGACTCTCCAAGTTTCTAAACCGTAAAAGAGAACAGACTTAACGTTTGTATTAAAGATTCGTGTCTTGTTATGTAGAGATACTGCCTTGGAGTGCCAGATTGTTTGAAGAGTTGAAATGGCAAACCTAGCTTTATTGATTCGAATTAGTGTATCATCATCAGCTCCATCATCTTTACTAACTCTACTTCCCAGATTGAATCACTACCACACGACCAGGCAGCCATCCTTAACAGCCCCTTGTCTATATTTTCCTAATTTCTGCAGTTAAATTAGTCTGTTTTGAATTCATATGTTTTAAATGTTTTTGAACCATACAAAAATCTTATCAATATTTTTTAAATTAATTTATATTATTTCACTGTGCTTGAAATCTTTTAGTCTTTTTTTTTTGTACACACTTGTTGTTAACGTGTTGTTGATGTAATCATGGGTATTGGAGAGCGGATGTTTTTGGATGTGTAGGCTGAATAGTTTCTAATGATAACCACGAGATGGTCTGTCGTATACAGTGAAGTGAAATGAATACTGTAAAAGTTAAAGGGGAGGCAATGCAGAGACGTTGGACATTAAAGATGTATCTTTGTAGTTAGTCAGATATGGTTGAAATTTGAAATTATCATTTCATATTGAATTAGTCATCAAGGAATGAATACATGTACGTAGGTCTAGTTCTATTAGCTGTCAGGAGATACAGACCAATGACACAGCAGTAGTATTGGTGCAGAAGTGACTCTTGTTGCGAATATTTTTTATAAGTATTGTTGTAAATCTAAGGTAGGCAACTCAACGAAGTTGAACAGGAAATAAATACGAGTGTTTATTCACTAGGACAAACACAAAAAATATCCCTCAGCTTCCTCAGAATCTTGCTACTAATTATACCAGTCCTGTCAACAGCAACATGAACGTGGACCAACGACAGCCTTCCCCGCTTCGTTCCAGGTGCCTACTGCAGCCTTCAGACGGCACAAAAGTTGGCTTCTTAGTTTCCATCAATTCAGATTTTTTACAATCCCTGATGCACTGTTATTTTCTCTATCCTAGTGTCTTTCTGTTCTCGTTCACTAGTGCGCTCGTTCAAGGCAGAGTTAAAACAGTATAATATTGCAATACATATCACTCTTGTCTTGTTTATTTGGCAGGAGCCGAAAGATTTATGGATGATCTAGAACTAATGATTGGAAGGAGACCTCCATGTGTTTTCAGCATCTTATGGAGATGTGTAACTCCTTCGTTACTGCTGGTGAGTTATCATCCTTAATTGACACTCTCTATGTGTGCATGCTATGTAAAGAAGAGAAAGCTTTATATATATATCCGCCCCGGGCGCCGGAGAGTAGGGGGCGCCAAAATGGGTATTACACGCTCTATAATAAACTAGGGGAGAGCACCCATGAATAGGCTATCAGTCTCGTAAATGTTTTGCTAGTTTTGTACGGTAAAATATGTCCATTTCCCGATGCATTTTAAAGTAAGCGATAATAGGCAGCCATTACGCTGCAGATTACAGCAGACGCGTTTTTGGAAGTGTAACCAATTTTAAATTTTCACATTTATTTAATTTAATATTGTTTAAAGGTGAACTCTTAATGACAATGATTTGTTTATATATATCATCAATGAATTTCTTGACGCAGCACTGGATTTAGAAGGACTGCAGCAACGGCTAAGTAGCATTCGAAAAGATGTTCGCATCACTGCAGTCAATGCAGCTAAAGTTTTGTGTGAAAAATTTGGAATTAGGATAGAAGGAAGAATTAAACGTCGAAAACAGATGCCTGGTGAAAATGCTCGTAATGCAGGACTCGGTGCGGTTGAAGAAATAACTCGCATTAAGAAATCAGTTATTGATAGACTAATCCAGGAGATGACAACACGATTTGGTCGTCTGAAGACGTTAGATGAAAAGTTTGGATTTCTATTCGACATCAGCAAATTGTTTGCTAATGATGCCTCTGATGATATTCAACAACATGTGCTACGCTGGCTGACTTTTATAAAACTGATATCGATGGAACTGAACGGTTCGTAGAAATCAGTGACTGCAGTATGTTGCTGAAAACCCGGCCAGATGCTACCCCAAGCTGCCCATTAGAATTACTTTCATTTATTATTTCATATGGCAATGACATATTTCCAAACTTGCGAATTGCTTTGCAAATTATGCTGACAATCTCTGTGTCAGTTGCTAGCTGTGAGCGTTATTTTAGTAATCTAAAAGTCAATTTAACTTATTTGAGAGCTTCAATGGGTCAGGAGCGTCTGTCAGGCATTGCTAAGCATAGAAAAGGAGCTGGTCGAAACAATTAATTTTGATGATGTCATTGACAACTTTGCTAGTGCAAGATCACGAAAAGTAGTTCTATAAGAAATGGCTAATGTTACTTCATATTGTTCATTAACTTTGTTTACAATAAAAATTTTTAATTTATTGATTGGTGATTGTTTTTATGCAAATATATATTACGCATACTAATAGGGGGGGGGCGCCAACAGACTATGCCGCCCCGGGCGCCTGGTACCCTCGGTACGCCACTGTATATATATATGTATATATATATATATATATATATATATATATATATATTAGAACGTGACATAAATGAGGTTGCATATTTTTTTTTGTAAGTTACGTAAAATTGGTTGGAGGTTAAAGGTTAAAGGTAAGCAGGACGTGGTTATGGTAGGGAAGTCAAGGGGAATGTTATGTGACATTATTTCTAGGAAGAAACATAAAAAATGTTATTACCACAGTTTGTATGTTACCCATGATGAATAAGGGGACACGGTGGCAGAGTTGTGAAGCGCTTGGATTTCAAACCGATAAATCCAGGGTTTGAATCTCGGCAAGGACTGGAATTTTTTAATTTCGAGATTTTTACGGCGCCCATGAGTCTACCCAACTCTGATGGATACCTGACATTAGTTGGAAAAAAGTAAAGCCGGTTGGTGGTTGTGCTGGCCACATGACACCCTCGTTAACCGTCGGTCAAAGAAAACTGATGACCTTAGCATCATCTATCCTAGCGGTTTTCAACCTATGGGCCTCGACCCCCTTGGGGTTTGATTGACGATTTGTCAGGGGTGGACTAAGATCATTTTAAATATGGATTTTTTGTCTATTCTACTATTCTACTGTGTGTGTGTGTGTGGGGGGGTCGCAGCAGAGTGGGGGATTGTAAAAAGGGGTCGCCAAGCTTAATAAGTTGAGAACCACTGATCTACCCTATAGATCTCAAGCGCTGAAAGAGATACTCTATTGCCATTGCATGACGAATAAAGACTTATATTAAATACTTAAATTTTTTTTTTTTTGCAGTAGCAACAATAATCTATATTTCTTGATTTCTCCCTCAGATTTTGTTGGTGACTTCATTACTCAGCTACGAGGCGCCAAGTTTTGAGGGCTATCACTACGGCGCAGGCGCCGTGGCTTTTGGATGGATGGTCGCCGTCGTCTGGTTTCTGCCGGTGCCGCTGGTCGCAGGTTTCAAGCTGATGACGTCACACGGAAGTATACGAGATGTAAGGAGAGAGAGAGAGAGAGTGAGAGAGGGGGGATATAGAAAGACTAAAACATATTGTTATTTATTGTCTATCCATCAGTTAGTCTACATCAGCCATTCTCAAAACGTTGTTCACATAAGTACCCCACTATTAAAAAAGTCACGTTCCTTTCCAAACAAAATCTCACACCAAGCAATGTCTTCTTTTGAAATACCCCCCTGCTAAACCAATTTCTAATAGTACTTGGAACTAGGAACTAACTCCCCTCTTATATTTTAAAACCATTTTCCCCCCAATTCCCAGTCTCAGATTAAGTTGAAAATTTGCATAATTATTTATAGTTGATGACAACACACTAGTCAATCAAATTAACCAATCTGTCAATTACTTAGTACTAATTAATTAATGTTGTTTCATATAGCAAAAAGGAAGCTAAACTCAGTAATTTTCAGTAATTGGCAGTTATCAGTGGTTCTTTCCCTTAGAAAGGCTTTGATTTTGAAAAGTATTCTTTTTTTTTTTTCTATTGATTGTTCTTTAATTACCTTACCCCCCGAAATTCGTCATTTGACTTGTCTCCCTTGAATCTATATTTTGTCGGGAATCTGGAACTGCTGAATTATTATAGCAAGACAACCGGTTTCTTACATTAGTCTGCCCATGTCATAGTTTTAGCAGAAAAAAAAGTCATATTTTAATTATTTTGTTTGACTCACAGAGACTCAAATATAATTGCACCCCTTCCCCCGAGTGGCAGCCTGGTGACGTCAGCTTCCGGGAAATTTACAGACAGAAGACACGCCCACCAGCTTTCTGCAGCTTGCCCAGACCGCCATGTTTGCAGAGAGTTTCATAATAAAAAAAACAGAGTCTTAAAGACAGAACATTAGAGTCTCGGCCTTTCACGATCTCTCTCTCTCTATATATATGTAATATTATGTATATTTGTATATTTACTTAAATTGCTTTTTTTTTCACTATTGTGTCTGTTGTATAGATTACCTTTTTCCTTTGCAATTTAATATTAATAATAATTTTATATGAAAATGATATTATTGACTCTATTGACTGGTGTATTCTACATAACACGTTTTGATAGAATTCGCAATCTGTCCTTTTTACAAAGCTTATAACAGCTTTCTTGTAACTGACAAAACAAGAATAAATAATACAATTAATTAACCAGTTCGTTAATTGTGAATAAATGGAGTATTTCTTGTTATTTTGAGAGAGAGACAGAGATAGAGAGAGACAGA
>JADKLZ010023201.1:9169-28259 GCA_021533235.1 Biomphalaria straminea | reverse complement strand
TGCTTCTTTTAGAACTGTTTTTTGTTTGCCATTCAATGCTCATTTCTTAGTTTAAAACATTTCTGAAACTTTATGTAATTTCATTTTTGTGATAGTGTGATGCTTGCTTTATGGCCAAGAATCTCTGCTATTTCTCTTGCAGGTGGATCATGGACACTGGGAACTTTGTTGTTGTAGTCAACATGTATCGGGGAGAGTCAGGCAGAGCCATTGGGAAGAAAATCTTGAAATCTATTGTAGAACATAGCAAAGAAGAGAAGCACAAAGAGTTATTACAACACTGTCTTGAGGTAGTAACACTTCTATACATTTACCCCTCTATACAATTTTCCTTTCTTATACATTCAGTATTTTGATTTTAGATTAAGATCTAACTTTCAGTGAAGAAAAAGAATGTGGTGGGTAAATAAAAAAATGAATGATTTTAGGAAAGGGGCAATAATAGTTCATCCATCATGGTTTGATGATGACCACTTTGTCATCCAAGGGGCTGAGGGCTTTGCACTGGAGTTTTGTGCCTCCTCATGTGGCTGGTGAGACCTATGCGAGCCCGGAATGTTCGGCCGCACTCTGGGCAGGTAATTCCAGCTGGAGCTAGTGTCGTTTGCCTTGCTTTCCTTCTCTGGCGTTTTTCTTTCGCCAGCGTTGTTCTTTTTTCCTCAGCAACCTGTGCACCGGATCTCACAGGAAAGGGGCAATAATAATGTTAATACTTCAAACGTCATAATTTTTGCGCTTTGACACTAGTTGGGAAAAAATAAAAGCAGTTTGTCATTGTGCTGACCCATAGATCACACTGAAAGGGGAACTTTACTTTACATCAATATGTATTTAAAGATTTTTTTATAAAATAATTTTATTCAGGCAAAATAAGTAGATTTTTATGTAGTATGAATCCTTCAGTCTTGTCTTCGTAAATAAAAACAATTAATATTAAATATTGTTTTTGAGATTTTTTGTTTGTTTAATATAAGATTGAGTTGGATGTGGATAACTTCAACCCGGCCCAGTTTGTGGATAAGGTCAGATCCAGGTGGAAAGATATAGGACCTGATGGAGAGAAAATTATGTTTCTAGTGGATGAGACCTATGTAGAGAGGTACTGGACCAATGTGTTCACAGTACTGAGAGAAGACTTTAAAGAAAGCAGCATGTGGTGTGCTGGACTCTATGGGGAACAACCCAAGAACTTCTATTCCATGAAGCTTAAAGAGGTGAGCATTTTATATGACACTAGCTTAGAGTACAAAAACAAACTGTCCGATATTTTATTTGCAATGGAGGAAATGAATATCTTAAATAATTACTAATGTTCCTTCCAAAAAAGATGAAAATTACATCCTACATACATATGTATTAATCTATTTATGCATACTAATTACAAACTTAAACTCTGCTAAGTTATTGGATTTCCTTACTGATTCATGGAACCAGTTCCATGCTCTGATGGCACAAGGGGAAGAATGAGAACTTGTACAAATCTGTTTTAGCATGTTGAATAAGAAATGTGTCGTTTCCTCTTGCACCTTTCTGAGTGTCGTACAGATAATATATAGCTCTCTCCTTCATAGTTAAAGATGATCACAGTTCTTGTTTACTCTGAACTCAAAGTTGGCAATAAGTCCAATCTTTGTTTGAAAAAGACATCCAAAAAAACATGGCATGGGTTAAGCCTGCCTCTTCTCTTAGCATAAAGCTTATAGTTAGTGGCTCATTTTATAGTTATGCTGTGGCTTAAATAGCATTAAAATGTTATTCAATTTCAAGGGAGGAGGTGAAAGAATTAAATACTGTCACTATAATATTAAAATAATCTTATAATGCTTAGAGTGGGTTGAAAAAAAATCCTTTGAGCTATATACTATGTACAAGGCCTTGCTTATTATTATCTTATCTTATCTTATACAATACAGACATTACTTCAAAAAAGAAGATGATTACAACCTACGTGACATGCATTCAGTCATGCATATTAACCAATGACTTAAATTCTGATTCATTACAGCCACAATTTTAAACATGTAATAAAGCAAAGCCTAGTAGAAAAAATAATAAATGAGAATCTTGAGTTTTGATCCTGGTACATGTTGAGATATTTATATATTATTTGTACAGATATGAGTTCAGTCAAGAGTAATGGGTATGTGGTATTTTTTTTTTTAGAATAGTAAATCTTGCTGGTCAACACTCATGTTGATAGCAGGCAACAAAAATAAAATGAATTTTACACCTATACCCCCTCTTAGTCATGAAGACAACTTGAAATTTCATGGCTTGAAATATTTAAAAAAAAATATTTTTCAACTTTAACCTTGCCATAAACTATCTTAAACAATTATCTGTAAAGATTGTAATGAAAGAAAAAACATCATCTGCCCCATAGATCACAAGGTCTGAAAGGGGAACTTAAATTACTCAATCTTTTTACTTCTACTTTTAGGATTTAAATTATTTTAATATGACAAGTTCTAACTTTGGGCCATCAGATTGAACTTTTTAAAACATCAAGATGCATAAGCAACTAATTGCATTGTAACACTAGGCTTGTGTCGCTTAAAAATTATTAGTTCAACGGCTCAAAAATTTTAATGTTATATTATTTGTGGTTAACATGCTAATAAGACCAATTATATAAATCAGGTGATTCGCTGTCCACCCAAGATTCAGCATGTCCTGTCATTAATAGACTGGAATGAAGAGAGGAAGGCGTGTTACATCCTGGACTCTACCACTGCCAGCCTCCCTACTGATGGACCTACAGTACTCACCATCCGCCATTCAGAGCATCAAGGATTTGCACACATTCATCCTTCTCAGTGCCAGTAAGCGGATGTTTTTTATATTATGTAACTCTTTTTTAGAAAAAAAAAACAACTTTTTAAAATGGACTTTTAAAAGCAATGGCTAAACCAGCAATCCTTTTTACAATCCCTTTTTGAGAGAGCAGAAACAAGGAAAAAGTCAGCATAAAATTGTTTAAAGACTACATGTCTGTCAAGACTTCAAAACAGCATTAAAATGTACTCTTAGAAATCATCTTTATATAAAACAAGGCTGTTACAAAGAGGATTAATCTGTCTCTGTAGTAATCAGTCTCGAGCAATATTTGAAGCTTCTTTCCGACTGGCGTCAGCATTTAACATAGATCTAATTTAATATACATCTAGGATGGCCAATTCATGAATGAATTCTAATTTATTTACATTCATGTCTAAAAAACTTTTTTTAATATAAACTGACATTACATTGTGAACAAATGCAACAAATGTTAAAGGTCTTTTTTCCAGTTCTGTTTTTCTTTAAAGCCTTATCATCAGTAGAAAAACAAAACAAAAACAAAAACAACCTAGTAACATACTTGATGATATAAGAAACAAACTCTAATGTGATAATATATTTACCAGGCTGTGTGGCCAACACCTACTATATTTACTTCAAGATCAACTGAATGTAGAGAAACCAAATCAAAAACATGAGTCCCCTGACCTCCAAGAGTGTACACTGAGATGTTGTGATGTTTTATTTCTAGTCAATATGCCACGCACTGAATATAGGTAGGTAGGGCTTGTTGTTTCGTAGCTAATATATCATGAAAAGAATATAGATGTAGATAGGGCTGTTTTCTGTTTCAATAAAAATGACACCAATAGAGTAGATAGGCTGTTTTCTGATTCCAATCAAATTGACATCAATAGAGCTGGGTCATGGAAAAAAGCTCTTTTATATCTAAGAATAGGATTATTAAAATTCAAATACTGTTGACTCTTGATAATCTGACACAATGAGACAATGTGATGCTGCTGTTGTGACAATAAATACATCAGCTGCATAAGCATGCTTTTGAAAGTCATGAAAGATTGTTTGCTTACAAAGAAACAAAAGGCTATTACAGATATTTTTAATATACATGCATAGATTTATGTAATTAATGTATACTGTAGTACTTCAAAAGTTTTAAAATGTAGGTCAGACTTAAATTGTAGTTGAGTACAAATGTGAAAGGTTAATCAAGTGTTTTGTATTTTTAGATCAATAAATTGTTCTTTATCTTATATTGTTTATTTTATACTCTTAAAAGTCTAACAAAATAATGTATTTCATTATAAATAAATCCAGAATTTTCTTAGCATATATTGTTAATCCTTTAGTAATCCAATATTTTCAGTTATCCAAACCTCTTTATAGCCTTAACTACAACTGAGTTGTTGCCATATTTTATGACTAGCTTTCCTTGTGATCTTACAAAAGAGTTATACTTAATCTACTCACTCATGCCATTTCTCATTAGTGTTCTTAATTCTCCTTAATTCTTTTTTTTTTTTATTTTATTTATTTGACACATAGTTATAATATTATGTGCATTGTTTGGAAAATTTAAATTGAATATACCATTCTTTATTTCTTTCACCCAGCCAAGATGAAGTCGGATTTCTAGACACAACAAAATCCAAATACAAAAGTTATATGAAAGCTTTAAAGCAGTGCGCCATGTTAAATGTGCTTGAGAGTGCTGGTTATCCTTACAAGGTTCATACGAATCTCAAGTGTCTAGAACTTGTTCAGGATCCACCAGAGCAACTCATTCATGTGACATGGATCTACACTTATCAAGGCCTGGAGAATACCGTTGTCATATTTCTTCCTGGAGATGAAGGTGTCACTAACCCATCAAACTTAACAAGTGACCTGACGGACCCGACGAAAAACATTCCTTGCCCTGGGCTGCAAGACAGCGGCAATGACTGTTCGAGCAGTGATGATACTGACAATGAAGCCAATGATGCATCAACCACTGCAGGTCTTGTAACATCAACACCTATATCATCATCTAGTCAGTCTACAGAGAAAGACATCTCTAACACATTTGTTGACAAGGTTTCCAGTTTGAGTGTGGAGCAGTTTTACTTCCAGGAAAAGGATGTGGAACAATACTCACGATGGGATAAAAATAACTTGTTTATCACAGCCTCCAGATGTACTTCACAGCTGATTCTAATCACTCAGTAAGACTCTGTTATAGAATTGCACAAAACTTACAATACATTTCTAGGATCTAATGGGAATTGTTTTGTTAACAGATATAGTCAAATAATGGCTATAATGATGCTATATTTAATTTTTATTTTCTTTTACAATGCCTTGCCAAGCTTTATGATAATGAATGGGCTTTTCATTCATTTACATCAGACTTAATTAATATAAATGCTTGTTTAAATTTTTATTCACCTACTGATGTCAAAAGCAAGCATTTTGATCAAGTGTTAAGTTTATTGGAATAATTTTGAACTGTTATCATTCATGTAGTATAATTCTGATGGAATAATGCTTCTTACTAGAGTGAGAAACTATGGCCTCTCTGTAACTATACCATTAAACTTAAATTAAATTGTAGCTTTTATATAGCACTACTTTCATGCTTAAAGCATGCTCAGAGCGCTATGGTCCTATCTCATTTGTGGACCAGTGGGGACAAGGGTATCTGGGAGAAGTTTTTCCCTGCTGCCTTAGGCACTCAGTAAACACAATTCTTCTCGAGTTGGGTGTCAAACCTCGAGCCCCTTTCATAGGTAGCCATGCCAAGCCTAGTTCAAGCATTGTTAGCATCTCGACCATGCTTCCCACTATGATTATGATGCTTTAACTTTTAGTTTGTTATGTCCAACACTAAAGAGAATCATCTTATGAAAGTATTATTTCTTTTCTTAGTTTTAAATCCTTTTCTGATAATTCTGCTGAAGAGTAACTGAACTATTTATTTTAATATAAAAAAAATGCTGAGCAGTTTTTACATGTAAAGGAGAGTCATACCTTGCTTATAGTAGAGCCCAGCACCTAAAAAAAAACGTTCAAGATTACATTCTATGTTGTTAAAATGTAGTGAGATTCAAAGGATTATTATTTAAAGGTAGCTTGGTGAAAGGAAATGATGGCAGCAATACCTTTACAACCTTATGCTCCAATATGAATCCATTTGGATATAACTCTTTTTTTTTTGGTAGAGTCTAATCTTTATGACAGTATAACTTGCTCCCATTGTTTTTAGACTAAATATTGTATGTTGCAATTTTTTTGTGTATTGATTAATTTTGTATTCAGATTGAACAGCATTTAAAAAATCTGTGATTATGATTAGTTAGGTTTTTGTTTTTTTACTTTATTTTGACTTCACTATTTAGTAGAACTGTTATTTTATTTGCTTGATTATTATGATATATTTGCCAACTGGGAAGTATTGTTTGTCTCATCACATTTTCTGTGAGATCAATTCATGCTGTCCTAACCATAAAAGCTGCAGGGACCAAGATAAAAGTCTGGTTTCAAAAGCATTAGGTCAACCACTGGACAAGTTGTTGCTAAACTACACTATTCTAAATAAATGTATTCATTTCATATTTCTATTTTATATACATTTATCCTATTGCTATATATTACCCACATGGTCAGTATGAAATCTGTTTTTGTGTTGTAATGAGCAGACTAATTGCTTGGTATTAACATGTAGTTAATATACATACTGTATTGTATTCACAGTATATAAATAATAGATAAGTATTTCTTGATTTCTTCAAGATAACATTTGGCCAGATCAAAGATTTAACTCAATGGAAAAAAAAAACAAAGACAATTGTTGAGAGTATTATAATGTTGCAGTACCTGAATTTTTTTTTTTTTTTCATAATATTGTTTAATCTAGTCTAAATATGTTGATATTATGTTAAATACTGTTACTTGCATTTGACTCAAAACTCAATTTGACTTTGTACAATTCTATTTTTGGTGTCTCAAAACCATTGACTCACTCTGCCCTGACATTACTGCCAATCTTCCAATATGTATTACATGAGTAACTTGACTGCATCAAACATTATGTTTTATTCCATGTTATATTATTGCTACTATCTGGTGATATAGCACTTTTTGAATGTCATTTGTTAAAATTCAGTTTAGCTACTAGACTGTGTTTGTTGATCAGATGATCTTGTTCAAGAAATATCTTCATTTTAGTTAGCATCCAGAAAATTAATAAAAAAAATAATAATAATAAAAGGAAGATTTATTTCCAGGTAAAATAAATTAAAATAAAAAATATTAAAAGGAACATTTACTTCTAGGTAAAATAAATTAAATAAAAAAAAAAGGAAGATTTACTTTTAGGTAAAAATAAATTAAAATAAAAAAAAAATAAAAGAAAGATTTACTTCTAGGTAAAAATAAATTAAAAGTACCGCTTTCAGATCTTGCGATCGAGGGTGAGATTATTTAAAGCTTACTTGTTTCTATACCTGACAACAGAGTGTCATGTGGCCAACACTGTGACCAATCACTTTTACTTGCCCAATTTCTGTGTAGTATTTCTTATGTATTTGAATGTGGCTAAGGTTTTAAATCTCACAACATTGGCTGTTTTTTTTTTTGGTTTATCTCTCATCTAAATGTATTCTTTCAATTTAGATCAATGGACGTAAGTCAGCAGACATTAGTTTTTGTTTGTCAAATATTCGCTTCACTATATTTTACTTCAGTGGACTTTGTATTGGTAGAGACTATGTTTGGACCCGGTCAGTATGAAAGAGTGGTGAGTGTTGACAGGTGGGCAGCCTATCACTTGCGAATTAACCACCCAGGCTTTCCCCTAGCAATTGAGAGGTCACTCAAGACACTATGTTTTTAAAAGACCAAAACATATGAATCATTCTGTAACTATTGAATAAGCAACAACACGGACATGAGAACAAGTGGGAATTTGTAGATATAGGTTTTACATGTGTGCAGCATTATTTCTGATGTTTTAATTAGAACAAATTTAAACCCAGTTGTAAATTTAGCATAACAAAAGCTATTGACCTTCATCAACAGTATTATTAAAACAAAGTTGTAACAGTCACCAGAATTATTCAAGGCCAGTCATATTACTAATGTTAGTTTTTGCAGTGCTCCACCAGCTTGTATAGAGAATTCTAATGTGACAAAGAGATTCTCTTATTTTTCTTTTCTGGCTTTAATAGGGAAAAAAGTCATAAAGTTTCTGTAATAATTATCAAAGGTTGATTATTCCATTGTACTCAGAGATATTGTCAACAGCCGATTGACCTAAAAAGTTATATTTTTATTGAAAGAACAACAAATTAATTTTAATATTACAAAAACAAATTTATTTGTGCAATAGTTTGTGCTTTTTTTTTCACAAATATCTATTATAAGATTTTTTTTAAAAAAGAAAAACAACTACGGTACCACATTTTAATTGTTTTAGTTTTTGTATTAGATATTTAATCTTAACTATTTTTACTTTCATACCCATATTTGAAAAAACCACAAAGCTCAAACAGAATGGTAGGGGTTGATAGTTAGATAAAAACCAAGGACTATAAGTGGTAATACTTCAGAACAAACTTTTGCCTAGATATATTGGTATTTGTAGTTATGTAATGAAATGTTTTGATGGAAATAATTAATGAAACACAGAAGTGTAACAAAAGACAACAATATTATCTTCTCTTATAATAAAAAAATGACGTTAAGTTTTGTCCTAGAAATGAATATAAAATATCACCTGGCATTTTAAGCTTACATAAATCTGTTTTAAATGTTTAGTGAAATATAAGGATGTATTTCCAGACTAAATATAGCAAGGAAAGTAATAGATGAAACTGAGTATCATCAGAAGTAAAAGAAAATATGCATGTCAATATTTACAAAATATGTAAATTGATGGAAACATTAAACAGCCCTATAAGAATTGTTAATATAAAAGATGATTTCTTGATCAAAGACAGCAGTATCTCTGCTGTAACAAAAACAAACATTTTTTTTTAAATTCTCAGATATTAGAACACTTAAAACAGTTTTTCTATAGACTCATATGAAATTTTGATTGTCATTTTTGTTAACAATTTTACACTTTACATTTTTTTTATGTAACTGTTTTTTTTTATAACCAGATCAATTACCTGCATTACATTTAGAAGTCTAGGCAATATTTGTATTTTCCTATTTTCTGTTAGGAGAATTTATCTAATAAAGTACTTTCACTTTAATGTGCATGTACACAAAGTAAAAGAAAGAATTTTTCTTGTGAAGGTGTCCTTTTTAAAGTCATTTCTTCATATGGAAAGTCAATGTGTTCATGTTTACATTGCCTCTAATCATTTGATTTCTTGCAACAAAAAAATTGTGAAAGCTGAGATGGCCATATAAAGCAAACATTGACACAGACAATGCAGAGATGCCTTGTTGGTCAATAGTTCATTGGCTGGTTAATTTGTTTTAATATATGGACTCTAGCATTAAGAGGCCTTACTGTAAAATTGTACCTTGTCTAAGAAATGATGCTCTAGACTTGCCTGCATTATGGAGATAATAACAGCTGGTTGTTTGCTTTGTGTGTACAATGTATGATGGATTGTAATTATTGACAAATGTATACTCATTATTATTTTTATTATGTTAAAATTATTTTATTTTTAATTGTGGTGATCCTTTTTCTTAATGCTTTCAACAAAAAAATCATATACAAAATTTTGATAGCTTGGTGTCAATTCTAGTTTTAATTTCTGAATTATTTTCTAATGAAACAAGATCACATGGAGATTTATACAAGTTTTAAAATAAATTCTTTACAAAATAAACTTTTAAGCCTAAACTAAATGCCATATTTATATTTCTAGGCAGTACTTTTTATGCATAGGATGTAATAATCTTTTTTAAAGTAATGTCTGTATTTTATAACATAAGAAGATTAAGATTTTAAGTTGGGATTTTAATCTGCTGAGCTAAAAGTCTTTTTTTTTTTTAATTTTTACAGTCGTATAGACATGTTTATATATTTCTAATTTAAGGTGAAAAACATTTTATATTTGTAGAGCATTTAAAACCTTAATTATATTTACATCAACTTATATTATTGACTCATTAAGCAAATGTCATTATCAGGTAAACTATGTTAAGGTGTTGGTTCAATGTTTGTATTCTTTTTGGTAAAAAGCTTCTTTACACGAGACACTGTCTGACTAGCTAAAGCAACATTTTACATTACCCTTACATTTGAAGAAATATTTTGGGAATGAATTGAACATTTGTCTACTTAAATATCAATGAGAAAACAATAAATTACTATTTATTATTATTGTTTTTTTTTCTGAATGTTTTGTACCAAGTGATGCTGTAATGTATCTCTACTCTGACTAGGGGTGAAGAAAAATCCAGCAGTCCTTTAATATTATATGTATTGTATTACACAGTATACAATAAAATGCACATACACACATATATAAAAATGAAATGGATTTCACACTCTTCTCTAGATAGGTCCGTGTCACTCTGTTACAAATTTGTGTTTGCTTTCATTTCACAATTTAAATACACTAATGAAGCATTACAAACATATCCTTTTGAAACTGAAAACTGTTTATTTTGTCTTTTACAGCTAGGCATAGTGTAGTTATTATTAATTGGAGCTGTTAAATACTAGTTATAATCACAAGTAGACAACTTAATATTGATGATCATTCAGTTCGAAGACAAGAATCAAATGTCTTACAACGGATCCCTATATATGTTATTGAAATGTTATAATGGATCATTTCACTTTGAATTAGAGACCACCCTGTTTGATGACAGCTCAGGTATTTGTTTCTAAGGATTAGTTCACAGATTCTCAGTTTATGATATTCTTCATAATTTAATTTGGCCAATGAAATATTGGTATTAAGTAGGTCATATCCCTCCCATTAGAGAGGACAAGAATGCTAAATTAAACTGATTAGAGAAAAGTGTTGGGAAAACAAAGTCAGGGTCTCTGGGTAGAATTAGTAAAGTTCTCCTTTCAGACCTTGCTATCTACAGGGAGGGTAATGTAAAGGTTTCTGAGGGTCATGTTCATGAGGGTGTCATGTGGCCAGCATATACTATACTTTTTCCCCAACTAATGTCAGGTACCTATTACAAGCTGGGTGGACTCAAGATGCCATAAAGATCTGGAAATTAAAAATCTCAGTCTTCACTAGGATTTGAACATGAGACCCTCAGCTTTAGAAGCCAAGCGCTTTACCACTCCAACACCGTGCCTCTTGTGGTATTAGTCTTTTAAAACTCTTTAGGCCCTGGGCTCCAGCTTTAGAGAAGCTAAGACTTGAGAAGGCCAGGTGATGTTTTTTTTTTGTCAAGACTATTTAAAGATATATGTTGTTTAAGAGCAATTTAAAAGTACTGGTAGTTGGATCATATCTTCATTGACATCCTAGCTATAAAAACCTTGCCCGCTTAAACCATTTATGTAACTTTAAACACATTAAAACTTGAAATCATTTAGAATTTCATTTTAAACAAGACTGACTATTAAGTCCTGTTTGTTGAGAATGTTAGTGCATGAAACAAAAAATAAAATTCAAAAGTAATTCATTATATGTTTTATTTTTTCAAAGTTGTAATCAAATAGATTAGATTTACATAAGACTTGTCTTTCAGGCAGAAGATTAACCAGGAGTGCAGCATTTTATGTGGCTTCGCAGCCCCAGCTACAACTTAAATATTTAGATATAATTTCAAGACATATTAATAGCATTTACACAAGGCTAGTTATCCAAGAATTATATATTTAAGTGCTTATTTTGTGTACAATCTGATTTACTATTTCTAATATAGAAAGTAGAAGATAAGACATATTTTAAGAAATTTATATATATATATATATTTATATCCATCAAAGACATCAAAACCATTTGACCAATCTTAAGGAAACTTGGAATAAATGTTCCTTAGATAATAGCGATGATCTTAGGATTTGTAAAGTTGGCTACAACAAGAGAGTTTACTAGATTTAGGTTAATAAGGAATCTGGACATAGATTTTAACTATTTAAACAGCAGAGACTCCTTTTATTATATAACAAAGTAAAAACAAAATCTAATAAATCTGAGCAACACTGGGTAAAAACAGCTTGTACTAAATATAATAATACATTAGTTCTGTATTTCATAGTAAACATATATATTTGGAAGTGTAATTAATTATTTTAAATATTAAGGCACAGCCCCTTCAACATCAGATTTCCTTCTGATTAAAAGAATTCCATCACGAATAGGTAGTAGAACCTGAAAATAAAAAAAAAATACTTTGTTGTTGTATCATATTAGTTAGTCCCACGATGGCTGCCTGGTCGTGCGGTTTGCGCGCTGGACTGTCGTTCAGATTAGTCCATGGTCCCGGGTTCAATCCCTGCCCGCTCCCATCCCCAGTCGTCCTGAGGGAGGTTTGGACTAGGAAGTAATTATCTTCAACTCTGAAGGAACATAGAAACATGTCAAACATTTTACAGTCCCACAATAGTTTCTGTCTTTGTATTTGCTTATCTTCCACATCAATGTTAAAGACATCTATAGGGTGTGGAATATCTTTGCAAAATGAATTTCCACAGTAGACCTGTAGCTCATTCCAGTAGAAAAGATACAATGCAGATGTGTTGTTATTGTCTTGTACATTATAGAGGGTAGGGCAATGACCTAGAAATGATTACACTTATTAAAAAAATAACAGCTCTAAGAAAAAAAGGAATATCTGCTAAACACACATTTGTTTACCATAAATAGATTTTCATTTGTAATTAGAATGTTAAGGCTAATTTGCAACCTTTCAAACAAGACTCAGATATCCATTTATAATAAGTCCTAAATTAACCAAAATTTAAGACTCATGTTTCAGTTTCTTAAGGGAGAGCATTAAACATTTATATTCTTGTTAGTTCCCTTTACTTTACTGAAATCACTAAATGTTTTTAAACCTTTTTAATTTTTTGTATTCAATCATTGAAAGATTTACCAAAGATGACAATAAAAGAATATGATAACTTACGGAATGCAAAGAGGAATCAGAAGTAACGGCCTGGGCAAATATTTTTGTCTGTGTCTCCCCAACATCTGGTCTATAGCCATCGCCATGTCTGTAAGCATTGTCAACCAGAACTGATCCACCGGGAGCAAGAAGATTTTGTTCAAAGACATACTGATGACAAAGAAAACAAATTGTAGAACTATAAGGTTTGTTATAAGGACTTTTCGTGGAAACATTTGGCTTTTGACTTTAAACTAACAGGAAGAAATTAGATATTTTTAAGTAGAAGTAGTATACAGAAATTATTTAATCATTATGGTTAGTTAATCTGTCAATACAATGTAGGGCATATATATAAAAGATTTATATCTTTAATAATAGTAAATAAATTAGTGTTCATTTTGAGTTACTGTGTTTTTAGCTAAATGACAGACAAAATGTCTCTGACCAGGGCGGAAAAGTCCCAGGATGGACTACAACGGCCTCATGTTCAAGACCAAGGTGAACCACCTAAATGGAGGTACTCGGCTGTGGTCAAGCATGGAGAGGGATGGGCGCCGCCATGCAATTATCTAGCCCTCGATACACCAATTGAGACAATGACCAAAAATATATCCATACCGGCTCGGCCGTCGCCCGGGTTACCAAGGGCTGTGCCTACCGTCACAGACAGGCCAACCATTGAAAGAGGTTTTAAACAGGACAAAGGATAGAGAGGAATGGAGAAAGATGGTCTACAAGTCTTGCTTGGTGCCCCAACGGTCCACCAGACTAAGGGATAGGTAACAGGTAACAGGTAATTTGTCATTCCCTATGTCCAGTTTGGTTTAAAAAAATGTGTCTAGTTTTTATGGCAGTTAAACAGGAATCCAGAACAAGAAAGAGATTGGTGCATCCAAGAAACAACATAGCTTACTTGACCAGACATTCATGCTGATGAACCATCAAAGAACCTGTATTTATATTGTTTATTAATTAATCTATTTTTGTTTTTTTTATGATTTTCTCAAACTCTTAAACATTCTTGCTGACTTTCTTTGCATTAGCCCCCAAAAAATTATTAAAAAATATGTATAAAAAAACAGCTCAGCATTGCCCATTTAGAAAAGTCATGATGAATTCCAAACATTATTCTCCAGCATTGTTTCCCAAACTTTTTCCTTAACTGAACACTTCACACATTCTGAGTAATTAGCAGAACACTTTGCATATTTTTTAGAGATAAATTCATATGGTGACCTACTAATTAATTATTTCAGTATTTTGTGGAAAACTTATTCAAGCCTCATGGAACACAAGGGTTCTAGGGTTCTGTGGAACACAGTTTGGGAATATTGTATACAATGTAATAGGATAAGCACTAACAATACTTAATGTACTATATAAGTACATGAAACATTTGTTACAATTATAATTGATAAGATTCCTTTAACATATGACTTAAAGCAGCAAAAAATATTACAGTAGTTCAAGGGATTACAGATCAAATTCTCCCCCAAATTTTTTAAATGTTTCTATAAAAAATGCTATTTTCATCATGTTACTTTAATTATTCCAAACTAACCTTCAAAAACAAAATATACTCAGACTTGTCAGCATCCAGAAAGACAATGTCAAACTTCTCTCCCTTGTCAGACAACTGTTGAATTACTTCTGGTGCTTTCCCTTTGAACACAAAATAAAGAAAAAAACAGAAACTAATTAGATAGTGACAACTTAACATTAGATGAATCCTAAATATTGTTTGATTTTTAAACAGCCAAGAAAATAAAACAATTTGAAGCAAAATTAAACATATAGTATTTCCTAATCCATTTCTAACATAATGAATCTATATTTATTTTACTTTATAAAGATGTCCATGCAACTTATCATTTATCTAATGGTAGTTTCTAAACTTAAAAAGTTATGCCTATTTCTATAAATCAATCTGAATGAATATTTAGAAATGGTTATCAAAGCATATGGTAATTTCATGCGACGGGTAAATTGCAGCTAATTAGTTTCTCTTAAGCAGTTGATTTCCAAACATTACCTCCTAACTTTGTGACTCTCAATTTCCCTTACCAATAATAATTTTGATCTTGTAACCATGTGGAGATTTCTTCAGGAAACTGTCTTCAACCAAAGTTTTTAAATATTCATCTTGGTCGATTGTTACAACTTCTCCATCAGCTGAAAGACAATAGACAAGATCATCATTTTCATTACTAGAGCCAGTAAAATAGCTAATATAAAAGCGACTTAGCTCTTCCACAACTCTTAAGTGATCATGGTGGTGTAATGATTGACATATAATATATACTGCAACAGATGTCACAGTCATAATCTCAGTGAGTAACAACAAGCCCTTAATTACTAGAATCTTCCATTGCTTGTCTCTTTTTATTTTAGCATAAAGTTAAATTTCTCTTTGCTTGAAGAAACAAGTGTCTTGAAGACTCTTTGGCAAATAATTTCTAACAATTATATTTTATGTATGTCATGTATTATAACTTTTTAAAATTTTACTTTTGTACTAGGTGATACAAATTTAGAAGTACCAGGTAAAGCTTCTGCCATTGAAAGGGCGCTGTATCCAGTAAACATTCCAACATCAAGGATTCTTTTGGCCTTCTGAGCACTAACAAATGATTTGAGAAACTGACCTTTGACACAAGAAAAAAAAAAGAAAAGAGTGGTAAATATGCATCACAAAGTATAAGCTATTCAGAGTTAGATAGTAACAACTAAAATATAAAAAAATACTTTTTGTAAAAAAGCAAAGCATATATTGAGCAAATTTGCTTCAAATATTTTGAATGAAGCATTTTTGACTTCCTATTATTTATCTCATGCATTTGTCATGCATTTTTTGAAAAGCCAATTCAAAACAGAACAACAGAGGATTGAACACCATCTCTTTCCAGGGACTGACGTTCCATGTTTTTCAATGTTTTAATCAGTTCTGTTTACCTTTGCCATCATGTATCCCTTAGACTGCTTGCAACACACTTCTTCTTTTAGCCAGCTTTTTGCTGCTGAGCTATGAGCTCTTTTGCAGACTTTGCCAAGGAAAAATAGTATGATGTTCTCTTCAGTTGATGAACAATGCCATACAGAGTGTTGGTTATGTTGAGCTGTAGTGGTATTAGGGTCTGCCTAAGGTGGATTAGGAAGGGGCATTTAAAGAGAATATAGGTCACAGTTTCATAAGGTGGGTGCAATATCTACAAATGAATATTTCAGTTACTAAACCATTGGGGCCAGCATTGGAACGATATTGGCGCAATAAGGGTTATCCCTAACTAAACCCTAATAATACAGTATTTACTAAACCATTAGGGCTAGTAACGGAACCATAACGGCATAATAATGTTTTTCCCTAATTGAACCCCAATTAAAATCTCAGTTACTAAACCATTGGGGCTAGTATGGGCTTGATTATGGCGCAATTCTGGAAATCCCCAATGAATCCTGATGTGGTTTTACCCATACTGGGCCGATATTGGCACAATTAGGGCTGCCCATATTGGCCCCTAATGGGAACCTTATTTCGCCAATGTGCAAACGGTACCCGCGCCCATTAGGGCATCATATGGGCTATTTAGGGCTGCAATTAGGGCAAAGGGGGATAACCCTAATCAAAAATGATACTGGGCCCTAATGGGCATGTTTATAGGGAGGTGTGGGCACCACACCAGATCAGTTGATGTCTAAGCATTACTAATACTAATAATAGCAGTGAGAAAGAGTGAAGACATACCTTCCACTGATCCAGACATCATACCTGGAGAAAGTCTCCAAGTTGTCTTTCCCGCTGCATGCACTGCTGCCCAGTCATGCTTGAGAGTCTCTTCCAAGATATTCTTGCAGGCTTCACTTTCAGCTGAAGTTGATGATTTGGTAAAATCATCTCTTAGTTGAACCAACTCCAGGGAATACTTAAGAGCTTTTATGACTTCTGGAGCTGAGTTAGTGGATTCTGCCAGGTCTATGGCTTTGATTAGCTCATCAATGGCTGGATCATGATATCTTCTTCTTCTGGGATTCTGTGACATCTTGGTTAAATACTTTAACAAATACCATTAAATAATAAACTTAAACCTCTTAATAAAAAAAAAAAAGTATTCTATACATTTATAAAAAAAAACTAAATACATAGAGTCCTGCTTTTTTTTTTGGCAAGGTAAATTATTTTTTTTTTGTAAATGGACTTGATTTTCTTTATAGGTACATTTAGAAGTTCTGAAAAAAATTATCAAAATTACATGTTGTAATTTTTCTTACATAAATATATATTTATAATTAAATTGGAATTAATAATGCAATGTAACCAGGGTACTACTTTTCTGATAATTTTCAAGAAATAGATAGGTTTATATTAGACTGTCTTAAATTTATTTGCTCAATATCTTTCCTCTGGGTGTTTTTAATAAACTAAAATTAGCTTTTAAAAAATACAATTCTATCCCATGTATTCCATAATTATGACAAATGGCTAGACATACATATCATTTTCAGTAAAACTAGACAAGGAATCAAAATGATAGGCTTAGATCTATTCCTAAAATCAGAAGCATTATCAATAATTTCTTTTTGTACTAGACCTTTCCATAAGGAGCTTTCTAAATAGCTAATAAAGGTGAGGCTTTTAAGTAAGTAAAAGTAGTGTCCCCTTCTAGACCTTAAATTGTGATCTATGGGGAAGATGGTGTTAAGGTCATCTGTTTCTATGACCAATGGTTTACAAGCACGGTGTTATGTGGCCAGGACAATGATCAACAATCTTCACTCTCCTCAACTTAAGTCAGGTCTTATCTTATCTTATATAATACAGACGTTACTTCAAAAAAGAAGATGGTTACGTCCTACGCGTCATGCATTCAGTCATGCATATTTACCAGTGACTTAAATTCTGCCAAGTCACTGGTTTTCCTGGCTAGCTCCGGCAAAGCATTCCATGCTCTAATGGCACTAGGGAAGAAAGAGAATTTGTACAGATTTGTCCTAGCATATGGGACGAGGAGTGTGCCTTTATCTTTGTGTCTTTCTGAGTATTTTATTAAGTTTTGTTTTTGTATTTGGAGATTATGGTTTAGTGTTTTGTGTATTATTGCTACTTTACTCTTAAGTCTTCTATCCTGAAGGCTTTCTAAATTTAGTGATTTTACTAAAGGTACGTTACTCTAGTGAAATGTGAATATTCATTTGTTATGAATCTCACTGCTCTATTTTGTGTCTGTTCTAGTTTCTTAATGTTTTCTTGAGTTGAGTGGTCCCAAACAGGGGATGCATATTCTATTATTGGCCTTACCAAGGTTAAATAGCATTTTAGTTTTATGTTCTTATTTGATTTATAGAAATTTCTTTTAATAAACCCTAATGCTTTGTTTGATTTTTTTATAGTTTCATCAATATGGGGATTCCATGACAGTTTTTCATTTATTACCATTTATACCCATTAAAGTTGGGCGGACTTAAAAGCGCCTTAAAAATCCCGAAATTCAAAATTCCAGTCTTCATCGAGATTTGAACCCAGGACCCCAGCCACCCCATCCCATGTATAATATAAACAGTGCAAAAATAATAAAAAATTATGCTCTTTCTAAAGTGAGCATAAATTTTAAATCTGGGTTACATAAAAGTTTTTAGTCATAATTAATAGATCTATAGTTATAGTTTTACATTTTCAAGTCAATATTAAAATGTACTAGATCAGCAATACAGAAATTACATGGGTAACAGCACAAATAGTCAGTCTATCGACTAGTCCTAGATGAAAGATTCTAAACTAAATCTAATTATCTATTCTAGTTTAGATATATAATATAGTAGATCACTCTAGATTCTAGATTAGATCTGGATGTAGATCTAGGTTTAATTTACAAAATCCAGCATTGACTTAGCTGAGTTTAAGTCTGTACTTAGCATGCACGATTATTTATATACGATTGGCATAGCTAGACGTAGGGTGTAATTGTCTTTAGTTAATTAAAAAATTTTAAAACACAAGAAAATGTATTATTACTTTTTTTTTTAAGCCCCCATTATTAATGTTTTATTAGGGATCGTTCCTTGTTTATAAAAAATTAGGAGGTGTTCATTTTAAAACTAAAAAAAAAAAAAAAAAATTATAACTCTTATCGTAATATGTACAGACATTACTTCAAAAAAAAAAAAAAAAAGAATTGACCAAGAAGAAAAACTCAATAAAACTGAAAAATGCTATTTATTTTGTTTTAACCAATATTAGAATATGCACTTCACTCAAAAAAAAAAA
>JADKLZ010023200.1:7458-26779 GCA_021533235.1 Biomphalaria straminea | reverse complement strand
TGCTTCTTTTAGAACTGTTTTTTGTTTGCCATTCAATGCTCATTTCTCAGTTTAAAACATTTCTGAAACTTTGTGTAATTTCATTTTTGTGATAGTGTGGTGCTTGCTTTATGGCCAAGAATCTCTGCTATTTCTCTTGCAGGTGGATCATGGACACTGGGAACTTTGTTGTTGTAGTCAACATGTATCGGGGAGAGTCAGGCAGAGCCATTGGGAAGAAAATCTTGAAATCTATTGTAGAACATAGCAAAGAAGAGAAGCACAAAGAGTTATTACAACACTGTCTTGAGGTAGTAACACTTCTATACATTTACCCCTCTATACAATTTTCCTTTCTTATACATTCAGTATTTTGATTTTAGATTAAGATCTAACTTTCAATGAAGAAAAAGAATGTGATGGGTAAATAAAAAAAATGAATGATTTTAGGAAAGGGGCAATAATAATGTTAATACTTCAAACGTCATAATTTTTGCGCTTTGACACTAGTTGGGAAAAAATAAAAGCAGTTGGTCATTGTGCTGACCTATAGATCACACTGAAAGGGGAACTTTACTTTACATCAATATGTATTTACAGTTTTTTTTATTAAATAATTTTATTCAGGCAAAATAAGTAGATTTTTATGTAGTATGAATCCTTCAGTCTTGTCTTCGTAAATAAAAACAATTAATATTAAATATTGTTTTTGAGATTTTTTGTTTGTTTAATATAAGATCGAGTTGGATGTGGATAACTTCAACCCGGCCCAGTTTGTGGATAAGGTCAGATCCAGGTGGAAAGATATAGGACCTGATGGAGAGAAAATTATGTTTCTAGTGGATGAAACCTATGTAGAGAGGTACTGGACCAATGTGTTCACAGTACTGAGAGAAGACTTTAAAGAAAGCAGCATGTGGTGTGCTGGACTCTATGGGGAACAACCCAAGAACTTCTATTCCATGAAGCTTAAAGAGGTGAGCATTTTATATGACACTAGCTTAGAGTACAAAAACAAACTGTCCGATATTTTATTTGCAATGGAGGAAATGAATATCTTAAATAATTACTAATGTTCCTTCCAAAAAAGATGAAAATTACATCCTACATACATATGTATTAATCTATTTATGCATACTAATTACAAACTTAAACTCTGCTAAGTTATTGGATTTCCTTACTGATTCATGGAACCAGTTCCATGCTCTGATGGCACAAGGGGAAGAATGAGAACTTGTACAAATCTGTTTTAGCATGTTGAATAAGAAATGTGTCGTTTCCTCTTGCACCTTTCTGAGTGTCGTACAGATAATATATAGCTCTCTCCTTCATAGTTAAAGATGATCACAGTTCTTGTTTACTCTGAACTCAAAGTTGGCAATAAGTCCAATCTTTGTTTGAAAAAGACATCCAAAAAAACATGGCATGGGTTAAGCCTGCCTCTTCTCTTAGCATAAAGCTTATAGTTAGTGGCTCATTTTATAGTTATGCTGTGGCTTAAATAGCATTAAAATGTTATTCAATTTCAAGGGAGGAGGTGAAAGAATTAAATACTGTCACTATAATATTAAAATAATCTTATAATGCTTAGAGTGGGTTGAAAAAAAATCCTTTGAGCTATATACTATGTACAAGGCCTTGCTTATTATTATCTTATCTTATCTTATACAATACAGACATTACTTCAAAAAAGAAGATGATTACAACCTACGTGACATGCATTCAGTCATGCATATTAACCAATGACTTAAATTCTGATTCATTACAGCCACAATTTTAAACATGTAATAAAGCAAAGCCTAGTAGAAAAAATAATAAATGAGAATCTTGAGTTTTGATCCTGGTACATGTTGAGATATTTATATATTATTTGTACAGATATGAGTTCAGTCAAGAGTAATGGGTATGTGGTATTTTTTTTTTTAGAATAGTAAATCTTGCTGGTCAACACTCATGTTGATAGCAGGCAACAAAAATAAAATGAATTTTACACCTATACCCCCTCTTAGTCATGAAGACAACTTGAAATTTCATGGCTTGAAATATTTAAAAAAAAATATTTTTCAACTTTAACCTTGCCATAAACTATCTTAAACAATTATCTGTAAAGATTGTAATGAAAGAAAAAACATCATCTGCCCCATAGATCACAAGGTCTGAAAGGGGAACTTAAATTACTCAATCTTTTTACTTCTACTTTTAGGATTTAAATTATTTTAATATGACAAGTTCTAACTTTGGGCCATCAGATTGAACTTTTTAAAACATCAAGATGCATAAGCAACTAATTGCATTGTAACACTAGGCTTGTGTCGCTTAAAAATTATTAGTTCAACGGCTCAAAAATTTTAATGTTATATTATTTGTGGTTAACATGCTAATAAGACCAATTATATAAATCAGGTGATTCGCTGTCCACCCAAGATTCAGCATGTCCTGTCATTAATAGACTGGAATGAAGAGAGGAAGGCGTGTTACATCCTGGACTCTACCACTGCCAGCCTCCCTACTGATGGACCTACAGTACTCACCATCCGCCATTCAGAGCATCAAGGATTTGCACACATTCATCCTTCTCAGTGCCAGTAAGCGGATGTTTTTTGTATTATGTAACTCTTTTTTAGAAAAAAAAAACAACTTTTTAAAATGTACTTTTAAAAGCAATGGCTAAACCAGCAATCCTTTTTACAATCCCTTTTTGAGAGAGCAGAAACAAGGTAAAAGTCTGCATAAAATTGTTTAAAGACTACATGTCTGTCAAGACTTCAAAACAGCATTAAAATGTACTCTTAGAAATAATCTTTATATAAAACAAGGCTGTTACAAAGAGGATTAATCTGTCTCTGTAGTAATCAGTCTCGAGCAATATTTGAAGCTTCTTTCCGACTGGCGTCAGCATTTAACATAGATCTAATTTAATATACATCTAGGATGGCCAATTCATGAATGAATTCTAATTTATTTACATTCATGTCTAAAAAACTTTTTGTAATATAAACTGACATTACATTGTGAACAAATGCAACAAATGTTAAAGGTCTTTTTTCCAGTTCTGTTTTTCTTTAAAGCCTTATCATCAGTAGAAAAACAAAACAAAAACAAAAACAACCTAGTAACATACTTGATGATATAAGAAACAAACTCTAATGTGATAATATATTTACCAGGCTGTGTGGCCAACACCTACTATATTTACTTCAAGATCAACTGAATGTAGAGAAACCAAATCAAAAACATGAGTCCCCTGACCTCCAAGAGTGTACACTGAGATGTTGTGATGTTTTATTTCTAGTCAATATGCCACGCACTGAATATAGGTAGGTAGGGCTTGTTGTTTCGTAGCTAATATATCATGAAAAGAATATAGATGTAGATAGGGCTGTTTTCTGTTTCAATAAAAATGACACCAATAGAGTAGATAGGCTGTTTTCTGATTCCAATCAAATTGACATCAATAGAGCTGGGTCATGGAAAAAAGCTCTTTTATATCTAAGAATAGGATTATTAAAATTCAAATACTGTTGACTCTTGATAATCTGACACAATGAGACAATGTGATGCTGCTGTTGTGACAATAAATACATCAGCTGCATAAGCATGCTTTTGAAAGTCATGAAAGATTGTTTGCTTAGGAAGAAACAAAAGGCTATTACAGATATTTTTAATATACATGCATAGATTTATGTAATTAATGTATACTGTAGTACTTCAAAAGTTTTAAAATGTAGGTCAGACTTAAATTGTAGTTGAGTACAAATGTGAAAGGTTAATCAAGTGTTTTGTATTTTTAGATCAATAAATTGTTCTTTATCTTATATTGTTTATTTTATACTCTTAAAAGTCTAACAAAATAATGTATTTCATTATAAATAAATCCAGAATTTTCTTAACATATATTGTTAATCCTTTAGTAATCCAATATTTTCAGTTATCCAAACCTCTTTATAGCCTTAACTACAACTGAGTTGTTGCCATATTTTATGGCTAGCTTTCCTTGTAATCTTACAAAAGAGTTATACTTAATCTACTCACTCATGCCATTTCTCATAAGTGTTCTTAATTCTTAATTCTCCTTAATTCTTTTTTTTTTTTATTTTATTTATTTGACAATATGTGCATTGTTTGGAAAATTTAATTAAATTGAATATACCATTCTTTGTTTCTTTCACCCAGCCAAGATGAAGTCGGATTTCTAGACACAACAAAATCCAAATACAAAAGTTATATGAAAGCTTTAAAGCAGTGCGCCATGTTAAATGTGCTTGAGAGTGCTGGTTACCCTTACAAGGTTCATACCAATCTCAAGTGTCTAGAACTTGTTCAGGATCCACCAGAGCAACTCATTCATGTGACATGGATCTACACTTATCAAGGCCTGGAGAATACCGTTGTCATATTTCTTCCTGGAGATGAAGGTGTCACTAACCCATCAAACTTAACAAGTGACCTGACGGACCCGACGAAAAACATTCCTTGCCCTGGGCTGCAAGACAGCGGCAATGACTGTTCGAGCAGTGATGATACTGACAATGAAGCCAATGATGCATCAACCACTGCAGGTCTTGTAACATCAACACCTATATCATCATCTAGTCAGTCTACAGAGAAAGACATCTCTAACACATTTGTTGACAAGGTTTCCAGTTTGAGTGTGGAGCAGTTTTACTTCCAGGAAAAGGATGTGGAACAATACTCACGATGGGATAAAAATAACTTGTTTATCACAGCCTCCAGATGTACTTCACAGCTGATTCTAATCACTCAGTAAGACTCTGTTATAGAATTGCACAAAACTTACAATACATTTCTAGGATCTAATGGGAATTGTTTTGTTAACAGATATAGTCAAATAATGGCTATAATGATGCTATATTTAATTTTTATTTTCTTTTACAATGCCTTGCCAAGCTTTATGATAATGAATGGGCTTTTCATTCATTTACATCAGACTTAATTAATATAAATGCTTGTTTAAATTTTTATTCACCTACTGATGTCAAAAGCAAGCATTTTGATCAAGTGTTAAGTTTATTGGAATAATTTTGAACTGTTATCATTCATGTAGTATAATTCTGATGGAATAATGCTTCTTACTAGAGTGAGAAACTATGGCCTCTCTGTAACTATACCATTAAAGTTAAATTAAATTGTAGCTTTTATATAGCACTACTTTCATGCTTAAAGCATGCTCAGAGCGCTATGGTCCTATCTCATTTGTGGACCAGTGGGGACAAGGGTATCTGGGAGAAGTTTTTCCCTGCTGCCTTAGGCACTCAGTAAACACAATTCTTCTCGAGTTGGGTGTCAAACCTCGAGCCCCTTTCATAGGTAGCCATGCCAAGCCTAGTTCAAGCATTGTTAGCATCTCGACCATGCTTCCCACTATGATTATGATGCTTTAACTTTTAGTTTGTTATGTCCAACACTAAAGAGAATCATCTTATGAAAGTATTATTTCTTTTCTTAGTTTTAAATCCTTTTCTGATAATTCTGCTGAAGAGTAACTGAACTATTTATTTTAATATAAAAAAAATGCTGAGCAGTTTTTACATGTTAAGGTGAGTCAAACCTTGCTTATAGTAGAGCCCAGCACCTAAAAAAAAACGTTCAGGATTACATTCTATGTTGTTAAAATGTAGTGAGATTCAAAGGATTATTATTTAAAGGTAGCTTGGTGGAAGGAAATGATGGCAGCAATACCTTTGCAACCTTATGCTCCAATATGAATCCATTTGGATATAACTCTTTTTTTTTTGGTAGAGTCTAATCTTTATGACAGTATAACTTGCTCCCATTGTTTTTAGACTAAATATTGTATGTTGCAATTTTTTTGTGTATTGATTAATTTTGTATTCAGATTGAACAGCATTTAAAAAATCTGTGATTATGATTAGTTAGGTTTTTGTTTTTTTACTTTATTTTGACTTCACTATTTAGTAGAACTGTTATTTTATTTGCTTGATTATTATGATATATTTGCCAACTGGGAAGTATTGTTTGTCTCATCACATTTTCTGTGAGATCAATTCATGCTGTCCTAACCATAAAAGCTGCAGGGACCAAGATAAAAGTCTGGTTTTAAAAGCATTAGGTCAACCACTGGATAAGTTGTTGCTAAACTACACTATTCTAAATAAATGTATTCATTTCATATTTCTATTTTATATACATTTATCCTATTGCTATATATTACCCACATGGTCAGTATGAAATCTGTTTTTGTGTTGTAATGAGCAGACTAATTGCTTGGTATTAACATGTAGTTAATATACATACTGTATTGTATTCACAGTATATAAATAATAGATTAGTATTTCTTGATTTCTTCAAGATAACATTTGGCCAGATCAAAGATTTAACTCAATGGAAAAAAAAACAAAGACAATTGTTGGGAGTATTAAAATGTTGCAGTACCTGAATTATTTTTTTTTTTCATAATATTGTTTAATCTAGTCTAAATATGTTGATATTATGTTAAATACTGTTACTTGCATTTGACTCAAAACTCAATTTGACTTTGTACAATTCTATTTTTGGTGTCTCAAAACCATTGACTCACTCTGCCCTGACATTACTGCCAATCTTCCAATATGTATTACATGAGTAACTTGACTGCATCAAACATAATGTTTTATTCCATGTTATATTATTGTTACTATCTGGTGATATAGTACTTTTTGAATGTCATTTGTTAAAATTCAGTTTAGCTACTAGACTGTGTTTGTTGATCAGATGATCTTGTTCAAGAAATATCTTCATTTTAGTTAGCATTCAGAAAATTAATAAAAAAAAAAAATAATAAAAGGAAGATTTATTTCCAGGTAAAATAAATTAAAACAAAAAATAATAAAAGGAACATTTACTTCTAGGTAAAATAAATTAAATAAAGAAAAGGAAGATTTACTTTTAGGTAAAAATAAATTAAAATAAAAAAAAAATAAAAGAAAGATTTACTTCTAGGTAAAAATAAATTAAAAGTACCCCTTTCAGATCTTGCTATCGAGGGTGAGATTATTTAAAGCTTACTTGTTTCTATACCTGACAACAGAGTGTCATGTGGCCAACACTGTGACCAATCACTTTTACTTGCCCAATTTCTGTGTAGTATTTCTCATGTATTTGAATGTGGCTAAGGTTTTAAATCTCACAACATTGGCTGTTTTTTTTTTTTGGTTTATCTCTCATCTAAATGTATTCTTTCAATTTAGATCAATGGACGTAAGTCAGCAGACATTCGTTTTTGTTTGTCCAATATTCGCTTCACTATATTTTACTTCAGTGGACTTTGTATTGGTAGAGAGTATATGTTTGGACCCGGTCAGTATGAAAGAGTGGTGAGCGTTGGCAGGTGGGCAGCCTATCACTTGCAAATTAACCACCCAGGCTTTCCCCTAGAAATTGAGAGGTCACTCAAGACACTATGTTTTTAAAAGACCAAAACATATGAATCATTCTGTAACTATTGAATAAGCAGCAACACGGACATGAGAACAAGTGGGAATTTGTAGATATAGGTTTGACATGTGCACAGCATTATTTCTGATGTTTTAATTAGAACAAATTTAAACCCAGTTGTAAATTTAGCATAACAAAAGCTATTGACCTTCATCAACAGTATTATTAAAACAAAGTCGTAACAGTCACCAGAATTATTCAAGGCCAGTCATATTACTAATGTTAGTTTTTGCAGTGCTCCACCAGCCTGTATAGAGAATTCTAATGTGACAAAGAGATTCTCTTATTTTTCTTTTCTGGCTTTAATAGGGAAAAAAGTCTTAAAGTTTCAGTAATAATTATCAAAGGTTGATTATTCCATTGTACTCAGAGATGTTGTCAACAGCCTATTGACCTAAAAACTTATATTTTTATTGAAAGAACAACAAATTAATTTTAATATTACAAAAACAAATTTATTTGTGCAATAGTTTGTGCTTTTTTTTTCACAAATATCTATTATAAGATTTTTTTTAAAAAAGAAAGACAACTACGGTACCACATTTTCATTGTTTTAGTTTTTGTATTAGATATTTAATCTTAACTATTTTTACTTTCATACCCATATTTGAAAAAACCACAAAGCTCAAACAGAATGGTAGGGGTTGATAGTTAGATAAAAACCAAGGACTATAAGTGGTAATACTTCGGAACAAACTTTTGCCTAGATATATTGGTATTTGTAGGTTATGTAATGAAACATTTTGATGGAAATAATTAATTAAACACAGAAGTGTAACAAAAGACAACAATATTATCTTCTCTTATAATAAAAAAATGACATTAAGTTTTGTCCTAGAAATGAATATAAAATATCTCCTGGCATTTTAAGCTTACATAAATCTGTTTTAAATGTTTAGTGAAATATAAGGATGTATTTCCAGACTAAATATAGCAAGGAAAGTAATAGATGAAACTGAGTATCATCAGAAGTAAAAGAAAATATGCATGTCAATATTTACAAAATATGTAAATTGATGGAAACATTAAACAGCCCTATAAGAATTGTTAATATAAAAGATGATTTCTTGATCAAAGACAGCAGTATCTCTGCTGTAACAAAAACAAACTTTTTTTTTTAAATTCTCAGATATTAGAACTCTTAAAACAGTTTTTCTATAGACTCATATGAAATTTTGATTGTCATTTTTGTTAACAATTTTACACTTTACATTTTTTTTATGTAACTGTTTTTTTTTATAACCAGATCAATTACCTGCATTACATTTAGAAGTCTAGGCAATATTTGTATTTTCCTATTTTCTGTTAGGAGAATTTATCTAATAAAGTACTTTCACTTTAATGTGCATGTACACAAAGTAAAAGAAAGAATTTTTCTTGTGAAGGTGTCCTTTTTAAAAGTCATTTCTTCATATGGAAAGTCAATGTGTTCATGTTTACATTGCCTCTAATCATTTGATTTCTTGCAAAAAAAAAAAATTGTGAAAGCTGAGATGGCCATATAAAACAAACATTGACACAGACAATGCAGAGATGCCTTGTTGGTCAATAGTTCATTGGCTGGTTAATTTGTTTTAATATATGGACTCTAGCATTAAGAGGCCTTACTGTAAAATTGTACCTTGTCTAAGAAATGATGCTCTAGACTTGCCTGCATTATGGAGATAATAACAGCTGGTTGTTTGCTTTGTGTGTACAATGTATGATGGATTGTAATTATTGACAAATGTATACTCATTATTATTTTTATTATGTTAAAATTATTTTATTTTTAATTGTGGTGATCCTTTTTCTTAATGCTTTCAACAAAAAAATCATATACAAAATTTTGATAGCTTGGTGTCAATTCTAGTTTTAATTTCTGAATTGTTTTCTAATGAAACAAGATCACATGGAGATTTATACAAGTTTTAAAATAAATTCTTTACAAAATAAACTTTTAAGCCTAAACTAAATGCTATATTTATATTTCTAGGCAGTACTTTTTATGCATAGGATGTAATAATCTTTTTTAAAGTAATGTCTGTATTTTATAACATAAGAAGATTAAGATTTTAAGTTGGGATTTTAATCTGCTGAGCTAAATTCTTTTTTTTTTTAATTTTTACAGTCTTATAGACATGTTTATATATTTCTAATTTAAGGTGAAAAACATTTTATATTTGTAGAGCATTTAAAACCTTAATTATATTTACATCAACTTATATTATTGACTCATTAAGCAAATGTCATTATCAGGTAAACTATGTTAAGGTGTTGGTTCAATGTTTGTATTCTTTTTGGTAAAAAGCTTCTTTACACGAGACACTGTCTGACTAGCTAAAGCAACATTTTACATTACCCTTACATTTGAAGAAATATTTTGGGAATGAATTGAACATTTGTCTACTTAAATATCAATGAGAAAACAATAAATTACTATTTATTATTATTGTTTTTTTTTCTGAATGTTTTGTACCAAGTGATGCTGTAATGTATCTCTACTCTGACTAGGGGTGAAGAAAAATCCAGCAGTCCTTTAATATTATATGTATTGTATTACACAGTTTACAATAAAATGCAAATACACACATATATAAAAATGAAATGGATTTCACACTCTTCTCTAGATAGGTCAGTGTCACTCTGTTACAAATTTGTGTTTGCTTTCATTTCACAATTTAAATACACTAATGAAGCATTACAAACATATCCTTTTGAAACTGAAAACTGTTTATTTTGTCTTTTACAGCTAGGCATAGTGTAGTTATTATTAATTGGAGCTGTTAAATACTAGTTATAATCACAAGTAGACAACTTAATATTGATGATCATTCAGTTCGAAGACAAGAATCAAATGTCTTACAACGGATCCCTATATATGTTATTGAAATGTTATAATGGATCATTTCACTTTGAATTAGAGACCACCCTGTTTGATGACAGCTCAGGTATTTGTTTCTAAGGATTAGTTCACAGATTCTCAGTTTATGATATTCTTCATAATTTAATTTGGCCAATGAAATATTGGTATTAAGTAGGTCATATCCCTCCCATTAGAGAGGACAAGAATGCTAAATTAAACTGATTAGAGAAAAGTGTTGGGAAAACAAAGTCAGGGTCTCTGGGTAGAAATTAGTAAAGTTCTCCTTTCAGACCTTGCTATCTACAGGGAGGGTAATGTAAAGGTTTCTGAGGGTCATGTTCATGAGGGTGTCATGTGGCCAGTATATACTATACTTTTTCCCCAACTAATGTCAGGTACCTATTACAAGCTGGGTGGACTCAAGATGCCATAAAGATCTGGAAATTAAAAATCTCAGTCTTCACTAGGATTTGAACATGAGACCCTCAGCTTTAGAAGCCAAGCGCTTTACCACTCCAACACCGTGCCTCTTGTGGTATTAGTCTTGTAAAACTCTTTAGGCCCTGGGCTCCAGCTTTAGAGAAGCTAAGACTTGAGAAGGCCAGGTGATGTTTTTTTTTTTGTCAAGACTATTTAAAGATATATGTTGTTTAAGAGCAATTTAAAAGTACTGGTAGTTGGATCATATCTTCATTGACATCCTAGCTATAAAAACCTTGCCCGCTTAAACCATTTATGTAACTTTAAACACATTAAAACTTGAAATCATTTAGAATTTCATTTTAAACAAGACTGACTATTAAGTCCTGTTTGTTGAGAATGTTAGTGCATGAAACAAAAAATAAAATTCAAAAGTAATTCATTATATGTTTTATTTTTTCAAAGTTGTAATCAAATAGATTAGATTTACATAAGACTTGTCTTTCAGGCAGAAGATTAACCAGGAGTGCAGCATTTTATGTGGCTTCGCAGCCCCAGCTACAACTTAAATATTTAGATATAATTTCAAGACATATTAATAGCATTTACACAAGGCTAGTTATCCAAGAATTATATATTTAAGTGCTTATTTTGTGTACAATCTGATTTACTATTTCTAATATAGAAAGTA
This sequence comes from Biomphalaria straminea, assembly GCA_021533235.1. Taxonomy (NCBI): domain Eukaryota; kingdom Metazoa; phylum Mollusca; class Gastropoda; family Planorbidae; genus Biomphalaria; species Biomphalaria straminea. Next base: position 15,389 of record JADKLZ010023200.1, on the reverse strand, counting down.
GAAGATAAGACATATTTTAAGAAATTTATATATATATATATATTTATATCCATCAAAGACATCAAAACCATTTGACCAATCTTAAGGAAACTTGGAATAAATGTTCCTTAGATAATAGCGATGATCTTAGGATTTGTAAAGTTGGCTACAACAAGAGAGTTTACTAGATTTAGGTTAATGAGGAATCTGGACATAGATTTTAACTATTAAAACAGCAGAGACTCCTTTTATTATATAACAAAGTAAAAACAGAATCTAATAAATCTGAGCAACACTGGGTAAAAACAGCTTGTACTAAATATAATAATACATTGGTTCTGTATTTCATAGTAAACATATATATTTGGAAGTGTAATTAATTATTTTTTAATATTAAGGCACAGCCCCTTCAACATCAGATTTCCTTCTGATTAAAAGAATTCCATCACGAATAGGTAGTAGAACCTGAAAATAAAAAAAAATACTGTTACGATTCTCACTTCTTAGACTGTCTGTACCAGTCGACACCACCACTGAAAGAACTTGACAACTCAGGGCTCCAAATAACGTAAAAGTTTAATGTCAATAAATAACAACCAGTACTGTACAATTGGCAGCATGTAACATAAGACTGTACAAATATCTCTCCGTTAATAGCTTTACCGCCGTATCAAGTCTTGCTCGGGTCTCCCTGTCTCGTCTCGAACTTGTACTGAGCCGTAGTAACGAACTGTAGATCGGGAAGTTGTCTCTCTCGCCTCTGATACCTTCGTTCTTTATATAGGGTCCCTTCTAGCCTTCTCGAACCGGACAGAACGCCCCTCGACGTTTCTAGGTGGTCAGATGACTATAATCCTCGTGACGCTCCTGAGCTCTTTTCACGCCGCTGAACTTACAGGAATGTTCTTGTCGAGACGCGTCGCGGCTGAGCGTAGTAACTCGTCACGCTTGACCGCTCGTCTGGCCCGGGGCGATTTGTGTTGGCTGACTACACACACCACTACTCCCCCATCTGTACCACAACAGGTTTATAACAATACTTTGTTGTTGTATCATATTAGTTAGTCCCACGATGGCTGCCTGGTCGTGCGGTTTGCGCGCTGGACTGTCGTTCAGATTAGTCCATGGTCCCAGGTTCAATCCCTGCCCGCTCCCATCCCCAGTCGTCCTGCGGGAGGTTTGGACTAGGAAGTAATTATCTTCAACTCTGAAGGAACATAGAAACATGTCAAACATTTTACAGTCCCACAATAGTTTCTGTCTTTGTATTTGCTTATCTTCCACATCAATGTTAAAGACATCTATAGGGTGTGGAATATCTTTGCAAAATGAATTTCCACAGTAGACCTGTAGCTCATTCCAGTAGAAAAGATACAATGCAGATGTGTTGTTATTGTCTTGTACATTATAGAGGGTAGGGCAATGACCTAGAAATGATTACACTTATTAAAAAAATAACAGCTCTAAGAAAAAAAGGAATATCTGCTAAATACACATTTGTTTACCATAAATAGATTTTCATTTGTAATTAGCATGTTAATGCTAATTTGTAACCTTTCAAACAAGACTCAGATATCCATTTATAATAAGTCCTAAATTAACCAAAATTTAAGACTCATGTTTCAGTTTCTCAAGGGAGAGCATTAAACATTTATATTCTTGTTAGTTCCCTTTGCTTTACTGAAATCACTAAATGTTTTTAAACCTTTTTAAATTTGTGTATTCAATCATTGAAAGATTTACCAAAGATGACAATAAAAGAATATGATAACTTACGGAATGCAAAGAAGAATCAGAAGTAACGGCCTGGGCAAATATTTTTGTCTGTGTCTCCCCAACATCTGGTCTATAGCCATCGCCATGTCTGTAAGCATTGTCAACCAGAACTGATCCACCGGGAGCAAGAAGATTTTGTTCAAAGACATACTGATGACAAAGAAAACAAATTGTAGAACTATAAGGTTTGTTATAAGGACTTTTCGTGGAAACATTTGGCTTTTGACTTTAAACTAACAGGAAGAAATTAGATATTTTTAAGTAGTAGTAGTATACAGAAATCATTTAATCAATATGGTTAGTTAATGTGTCAATACAATGTAGGGCATATATATATAAAAGATTTATATCTTTAATAATAGTAAATAAATTAGTGTTCATTTTGAGTTACTGTATTTTTAGCTAAATGACAGACAAAATGTCTCTGACCAGGGCGGAAAAGTCCCAGGATGGACTACAACGGCCTCATGTTCAAGACCAAGGTGAACCACCTAAATGGAGGTACTCGGCTGTGGTCAAGCATGGAGAGGGATGGGCGCCGCCATGCAATTATCTAGCCCTCGATACACCAATTGAGACAATGACCAAAAATATATCCATACCGGCTCTGCCGTCGCCCGGGTTACCAAGGGCTGTGCCTACCGTCACAGACAGGCCTACCATTGAAAGAGGTTTTAAACAGGGCAAAGGATAGAGAGGAATGGAGAAAGATGGTCTACAAGTCTTGCTTGGTGCCGCAACGGTCCACCAGACTAAGGGATAGGTAACTGGTAACAGGTAATTTGTCATTCCCTATGTCCAGTTTGGTTTAAAAAAATGTGTCTAGTTTTTATGGCAGTTAAACAGGAATCCAGAACAAGAAAGAGATTGGTGCATCCAAGAAACAACATAGCTTACTTGACCAGACATTCATCCTGATGAACCATAAAAGAACCTGTATTTATATTGTTTATTAATTAACAATCTATTTTTGTTTTTTTTTATGATTTTCTCAAACTCTTAAACATTATTGCTGACTTTCTTTGCATTAGCCCCAAAAAATTATTAAAAAATATGTATAAAAAAACAGCTCAGCATTGCCCATTTAGAAAAGTCATGATGAGTTCCAAACATTATTCTCCAGCATTGTTTCCCAAACTTTTTCCTTAACTGAACACTTCAAACATTCTGAGTAATTAGCAGAACACTTTGCATATTTTTTAGAGAGATAAATTCATATGGTGAACTACTAATTAATTATTTCAGTATTTTGTGGAAAACCTATTCAGGCCTCATGGAACACGAGGGTTCTGGGGTTCTGTGGAACACAGTTTGGGAAAATTGTATACAATGTGAGGGAAATTAATACCAACAATAGTTAATGAACTATATAAGTACATGAAACATTTGTTACAATTATAACTGATAAGATTCCTTTAACATATGACTTAAAGCAGCAAAAAATATTACAGTAGTTCAAGGGATTACAGATCAAATTCTCCCCCACATTTTTAAATGTTTCTTTTAAAAATGTTATTTTCATCATGTTACTTTAATTATTCCAAACTAACCTTCAAAAACAAAATATACTCAGACTTGTCAGCATCCAGAAAGACAATGTCAAACTTCTCTCCCTTGTCAGACAACTGTTGAATTACTTCTGGTGCTTTCCCTTTGAACACAAAATAAAGAAAAAACCAGAAACTAATTAGATAGTGACAACTTAACATTAGATGAATCCTAAATATTGTTTGATTTTTAAACAGCCAAGAAAATAAAACAATTTGAAGCAACATTAAATAGGGTAGTTTTCTTAGCTTGTTAATTTGTATATATTTCAGAATTCAGAACTGAAGATTATTACATTGTAGCCATAACCTCCCACAGCAAGGCATGGGATGGCGTGGGCAGAGTAATCTGAGACTATCGAGACGACAATTCAGAGATATCATAAGACCATGCAGCTATCAAAGTATATATGAACATACAATAAATATTAAAATATTTAATGCTCAAGTCCATATAGTATTTCCTAATCCATTTCTAACATAATGAATCTATATTTATTTTACTTTATAAAGATGTCCATGCAACTTGTCATTTATTTAATGGTAGTTTCTAAACTTAAAAAGTTATGCCTATTTCTATAAATCAATCTGAATGAATATGTAGAAATGGTTATCAAAGCATATGGTAATTTCATGCGACAGGTAAATTGCAGCTAATTAGTTTCTCTTTAGCAGTTGATTTCCAAACATTACATCCTAACTTTTTGACTCTCAATTTCCCTTACCAATAATAATTTTGATCTTGTAACCATGTGGAGATTTCTTCAGGAAACTGTCTTCAACCAAAGTTTTTAAATATTCATCTTGGTCGATTGTTACAACTTCTCCATCAGCTGAAAGACAATATACAAAATCATCATTTTCATTACTAGAGCCAGTAAATTAGCTAATATAAAAGCGACTTAGCTCTTCCACAATTCTTAAGTGATCATGGTGGTGTAAAATGTTTGTAAAATGTTTTACATGTTTCGGAAATTCCTTCAGAGTTGAAGATAGTTATTTCCTAGTCCAAACCTCCCGCAGGACGACGGGGGATGGGAGCGGGCAGGGTTTGAACCCGGGACCATCGGTAAATCGATACGACAGTCCAGCGTGCAAACCGCTCGACCAGGCAGCCATTGATTGACATATAATATATACTGAATGGGAAACAGGTGTCACAGTCATAATCTCAGTGAGTAATAACAAGCCATTAATTACTAGAATCCCCCATTGCTTGTCCCTTTTTATTTTAGCATAAAGTTAAATTTCTCTTTGCTTGAAGAAACAAGTGTCTTGAAGACTCTTTGGCAAATAATTTCTAACAATTATATTTTATGTATGTCATGTATTATAACTTTTTTAAATTTTACTTTTGTACTAGGTGATACAAATTTAGAAGTACCAGGTAAAGCTTCTGCCATTGAAAGGGCGCTGTATCCAGTAAACATTCCAACATCAAGGATTCTTTTGGCCTTCTGAGCACTAACAAATGATTTGAGAAACTGACCTTTGACACAAGAAAAAAAAAAAGAAAAGAATGGTAAATATGCATCACAAAGTATAAGCTATTCAGAGTTAGATAGTAACAACTAAAATATAAAAAAATACTTTTTGTAAAAAAGCAAAGCATATATTGAGCAAATTTGCTTCAAATATTTTGAATGAAGCATTTTTAATAGATCTAGATTAACAAAAATTAAATTTGTGGGATTTGAAATACTTGTATTGTTGTATTTAGCCCAATTTTCATGCATGTAGCATGCTCATTGCGCTATGGTCCAATCACTTTTATGGAGGGGGTAAGGTGGAGAAGGTTTTTGTCTCCCTTTTCAAAGCAGGAAATTTAGAAGAATAATTGACTTCCTATTATTTGTCTCATGCATTTGTCATGCATTTTTTGAAAAGCCAATTCAAAACAGAACAACAGAGGATTGAGCACCATCTCTTTCCAGGGACTGACGTTCCATGTTTTCCAATGTTTTAATCAGTTCTGTTTATCTTTGCCATCACGTATCCCTTAGTCTGCTTGCAACACACTTCTTCTTCTAGCCAGCTTTTTGCTGCTGAGCTATGAGCTCTTTTGCAGACTTTGCCAAGGAAAAAAAGTATGATGTTCTCTTTAGTTGATGAACAATGCCATACAGAGTGTTCATTATGTTGAGCTGTAGTGGTATTAGGGTCTGCCTAAGGTGGATTAGGAAGGGGCATTTAAAGAGAATATAGGTCATAGTTTCATAAGGGTGGGTGCAATATCTACAAATGAATATTTCAGTTACTAAACCATTGGGGCCAGCATTGGAACAATATTGGCTCAATAAGGGTTATCCCTAACTAAACCCTAATAATACAGTATTTACTAAACCATTAGGGCTAGTAACGGAACCATAACGGCATAATAAAGTTTTTCCCTAATTGAACCCCAATTAAAATCTCAGTTACTAAACCATTGGGGCTAGTATGGGCTTGATTATGGCGCGATTCTGGAAATCCCCAATGAATCCTGATGTATGGGCCGATATTGGCACGATTAGGGCTGCCCATACTGGCCCCTAATGGGAACCTTATTGCGCCAATGTGCAAACGGTACCCGCGCCCATTAGGGCATCATATGGGCTATTTAGGGCTGCAATTAGGGGAAAGGGGGATAACCCTAATCAAAAATGATACTGGGCCCTAATGGACATGTTTATAGGGAGGTGTGGGCACCACACCAGATCAGTTGATGTCTAAGCATTACTAATACTACTAATAGCAGTGAGAAAGAGTGAAGACATACCTTCCATTGATCCAGACATCATACCTGGAGAAAGTCTCCAAGTTGTCTTTCCCGCTGCATGCACTGCTGCCCAGTCATGCTTGAGAGTCTCTTCCAAGATATTCTTGCAGGTTTCACTTTCAGCTGAAGTTGATGATTTGGTAAAATCATCTCTCAGTTGAACCAACTCCAGGGAATACTTAAGAGCTTTTATGACTTCTGGAGCTGAGTTAGTGGATTCTGCCAGGTCTATGGCTTTGATTAGCTCATCAATGGCTGGATCATGATATCTTCTTCTTCTGGGATTCTGTGACATCTTGGTTAAATACTTTAACAAATACCATTAAATAATAAACTTAAACCTCTTAATAAAAAAAAAAAAGTATTCTATACATTTATAAAAAAAAACTAAATACATAGAGTCCTGCTTTTTTTTTTGGCAAGGTAAATTATTTTTTTTTTGTAAATGGACTTGATTTTCTTTATAGGTACATTTAGAAGTTCTGAAAAAAATTATCAAAATTACATGTTGTAATTTTTCTTACATAAATATATATTTATAATTAAATTGGAATTAATAATGCAATGTAACTAGGGTACTACTTTTCTGATAATTTTCAAGAAATAGATAGGTTTATATTAGACTTTCTTAAATTTATTTGCTCAATATCTTTCCTCTGGGTGTTTTTAATAAACTAAAATTAGCTTTTAAAAAATACAATTCTATCCCATGTATTCCATAATTATGACAAATGGCTAGACATACATATCATTTTCAGTAAAACTAGACAAGGAATCAAAATAATAGACATAGATCTATTCCTAAAATCAGAAGCATTATCAATAATTACTTTTTGTACTAGACCTTTCCATAAGGAGCTTTCTAAATAGCTAATAAAGGTGAGGTTTTAAGTAAGTAAAAGTAATGTGTCCCCTTAAATTGTCATCTATGGGGCAGATGATGTTAAGGTCATCTGTTTCTATGACCAATGGTTTACAAGCACGGTGTTATGTGGCCAGGACAATGATCAACAATCTTCACTCTCCTCAACTTAAGTCAGGTACCCATTAGAGTTGGACGGACTTAAAAGCCCCTTAAAAATCCCGAAATTCAAAATTCCAGTCTTCATCGAGATTTGAACCCAGGACCCCAGCCACCCCATCCCATGTATAATATAAACAGTGCATAAATAATAAAAAATTATGCTCTTTCTAAAGTGAGCATAAATTTTAAATCTGGGTTACATAAAAGTTTTTAGTCATAATTAATAGATCTATAGTTATAGTTTTACATTTTCAAGTCAATATTAAAATGTACTAGATCAGCAATACAGAAATTACATGGGTAACAGCACAAATAGTTAGTCTATCGACTAGTCCTAGATGAAAGATTCTAAACTAAATCTAATTATCTATTCTAGTCTAGATATAGATATATAGTAGATTACTGTAGTCTATATTCTAGATTAGATCTGGATGTAGATCTAGGTTTAATTTACAAAATCCAGCATTGACTTAGCTGAGTTTAAGTCTGTACTTAACATGCACGATTATTTATACACGATTGGCATAGCTAGACGTAGGGTGTAATTGTCTTTAGTTAATTATAAAATTTTTAAAACACAAGAAAATTTATTATTACTTTTTTTTAAGCCCCCATTATTAATGTTTAATTAGGGATCGTTCCTTGTTTATAAAAAATTAGGAGGTGTTCATTTTAAAACTAAAAAAAAAAAAAAAAAATTATAACTCTTATCGTAATATGTACAGACATTACTTCAAAAAAAAAAAAAAAAAGAATTGACCAAGAAGAAAAACTCAATAAAACTGAAAAATGCTATTTATTTTGTTTTAACCAATATTAGAATATGCACTTCACTCAAAAAAAAAAA
>JADKLZ010023188.1:0-14588 GCA_021533235.1 Biomphalaria straminea | reverse complement strand
AGGCCATATCCTTCCATGGGCTGTAGCACCAGTAGCACCACTGGGATAGATGGATGGCAAAAGCCGGTATGAACTTCTTATAGTCTGACAGTCTGGCTGAGCAGGGCACATATCCCGTAAAATAATCTGAAGAGTTTCTTTAGTGTTCTGTTTGTTCTATATGTAATTGTACATGGCGATTAAATATCAAGTCTCTTAAGTCCTCCTACAGTCTAGACAGCGTAAAACTATCGTAGGCCTACTATTATTGGCTTGTAAGAAAGTCTTTGAACTTTTCCCCAATAACGTAGAAATCTGCGTCACTCGATGTTTCGTACTAAAGCCATAATTGAATATACTAATTCCAAAATTAAATGTCTGAACGTACCAATTTACATATAGAACAAACAGAAAACTAAAGAAATTTTTCGAATTAGTAGTCTTTATCCAATCGTTCATTTTCGTAATTATAAAAAAAAAATCCAAAAATGACTTCGGGTATATGAAATTATTTAACCGAGCAAGGCTCGGCCACCTGATATTATGATCTAATTGAATTAGGTTTAGGATTTTGTTATCATAAGTAGCTTTTAAGTACGTGTTCCATACAAGCATCCTATACTCTGCTAAAGAAATCAAATTCATATCTTTAAATTTTTTACTTTTGGACTTGGGTACTTTGTTTAAAAATATTGATAGATCTATGTTAACTTTGGCATCACTGTTGGCATTTAGAATGTGTCCATTTTTTTTATTTTCTACCCCGCATAGTTTACATGTTTGGTTCTGGTCTGCTTTGTCCTTACCCTTCTGTTTTATTGGGGTCATCCCATAAATTAGCCTGTAGGTCACCTCCCGTGCTTTCGGAGTTATGTTTTTATTATGCAAATGCGTGAATGTGTCTGTGTGTGTATTGACCACCATTCCTAATTCCCTCCCCCATTTTATTCTAGGCTCTAAGTTTTCTTTAAGTGTATTTCTTAGTGCTGTGTAAATGTTTCTGGTTTTGTGGTGTATTAGATTTTCATTGTTTTGTAGGTGTCTGGTTAGGGATCTGTAAAAAGGGTGGGTGTGGTTGCCGAAATAGTGAGGTGTGTTGTTTTGAATGGGGAGGAGTTTGTTTAGTCTAAGTCCAAAATAATATAAAACTAAGGGGAAGTTATTGGGAGACCTAACATGCTTTTAACTTTCTCAATAAGCTATAATCTGTTGGCTTGTTTGGACCGTTTGGGAAGGAGGAGGATAAGGATACTTACATTTTTGTACATTTTTAAGGTATTAGCATCAAGAATTTAAAAAAAAATTCTTAAAATAATATCATTTCATATTTTAATTTATTTTTCAGAATGCTTGTATCAACTCATTCTGTTTGTCTGGGTGGAATCTTTATTTTTTTCTATTCCAATTCTCGGATTAAGTTGCATAATTCATAGTCAATGAATTAATGAAAAAATTGACACATTATTTTATCATTTATTCGTAAATGATTTTTTTAAAAATAACAAAACGTACTAATCTAAGGGAAGATAAGCCTGTGTAAAGAATGAGATCATTTGCATTAAACTATTTATATATTTAGCTTAGTGGTTAATGCGTCGGCCTTCCATCATCGAGCCTTAATATCCAAAGTTCAAAATTAGACTTGAGCAGCTCTAAAAAAAAAAGCTTTTGAAATAAAAGCACGAAAATTGTATCCTAGATAGGCCTGCTATGTCCACCCCATTTAATCTACAAAATGAACGACAGCACACTGAGTGTTCTATAAGCTTGAAAGTTGCGCTAAACAAAATGTAATGAACAACAAGGTAGCACAAATAGTGAGGCCTAGTGTTGAAAAACAAGCTCAAGTCTAATGTAATTCAAATATTTTTCAAAACTTTTTTTCAGAAAATGACAAAAAAGTTTGCAATAAATATTCAAAAATATATATAACACCGATGGCTCCTTTAGTCTCATGCTTATTGTTTGTTACTATTAATAGTGAATAGTTGTAAAAAAAAGGTTTGTTTTTATGAAAAAAAAACCCTGCTTGCATAGTTATTTTTTTTTTACTAACAACAATTGTCAGCACCCTAATGACCTTAAGGCTTAGGTTGATCATGCCTTTGCTCTTGAGATCAATTCATTATAGAATATAGAGGCAACCAGAAACGTCGTGAAAGATAAGTCCACTACCTACTGATCTAGCATTTTTACTATAAAGAACATAGTAGACTAAGTTATTGTTTTAATAAGCATATAAAATAATGTCAAGTATTTTTGGAAATATAATGGAAATATGATTGGTGAATATTCTAGAAAATCATCAATTAATAATAATGTTAATCATCATATGTTTTCAAAAGTAAAATATTCTAGAACATTTTTTTTTTGTTTTCACATAGCATAAAATTTTGATTGTAGTCTATTCACAATATTTCTGGGTTTTTTTTTTAATACAATATGGCTCTTAGTATCTTATGTTATTCTCTTTCAACATTACATAGTTTAAGATTTAAAAGAATCAATGGCGTTGTGATTATCTTATACAAGCCTTTATCTTCAGATAATTCTTAAATTCATGTTAAGAACTGCTAATCTATCGTAAGGTGTTAAAGGTACATTCAGTATTCGTCTTCGTCTGAAGAATAGAAGTCACTGATGCTTTCATCGTCCTCATCATCAAACTCTAAAAGCTGCATTTGTTGCAAGGAGTATTTAAATACAGATAAATTCCGTTTATTAGCTGCATTATCTATTGGTGACTCAAAGTCCAACGCGTGTTTAAACAACAACATATCCTGAAGCTGCCTTGGAAGTCCAATTTTTTTAACTTTTAATTTTCTGTCATGTGTAGGACCTAAAACATCTGATACGATAATAAAACATAATGTTTCCAGAGACAATGGCTGACAAGAAAATGTCTTCAATAACTCCAAGCTTCTTTTGCTGCCCTCAGATTCAAGATGTTCGAGAACGCTTTTGTTTCCAGACAAGATTAAAATGTCTGACCTCATAAGGAATCTGATTTGAATCAAATATTGAGCCAAGTCTGAGTGATTCATGGAAAGAGCTAGAGCTAGGGGAGAAATGTTGGTAGTTGACTTGTACCAAGCGTAAACATTCTTTGATATTACAAGAAATTCTGGAGCTAAACCAGTGGACAGAAATCTCGGTAGAAGAGACAAACATCCTGAAGAAATAAGAACGTGAACTACACACGAGTGGACATTGACTATTGGTCTACTATAATCTAGTACAAATGTAATACATTCCATAGCCTGGTCCAGGTGATTCCATAACTTGACTAACAACACATAGAGAACTGTTCTAGTTTTGTGTTCTGTGACGTCAGCTTCAGAAGTAATGAAATATTTTAACAACTCCAAATTAACTAATTTAGCAGCTAAAATTAAAGCAGAATCTCCCTCGTTGTTATCATGGTTAAGATTACAACCTGATTCAACTAAAACTTGAAAAACTCTTAACTCTAATTCCCCAGACTGAAGAGCGTGTAACACTACAGTATTACCTTCTGAATCATGAAAGTTAACATCAGCACCACTCTTAATTAACAACGACAAGACCGTACAATCTAAACTTCTAAATAACGCAGTTTCTTTAATGTCATCACAAACAAAATTAACGTCTGATCCGGCTTCAATAAGTATTTTAATATTTTCTAAGCAACCGTTTTTAACAGCAGGAAAAAGGGCTGTTTCACCACAGCAGTCAGTCTTATTGACGTTGGCACCATGGGCTATTAACATTTTAATAATCTCAGAGGAATTTCTTATTTTGGCAGCGATGTGTAACGCAGTTTTTCCGCGGTAATTACTGACCTCAGTGCTGGCTCCATAACTAAGAAGAAGTTGAATTATTTCTTCAGTAGTCTTTTTCTGATAGCATTCTTGTCCATTGGAACAATGTGGCTTAAGTGCTGACCATTTTCTTGAAATAAATTCCAGAATTGGATATGTCTCAAATAGGCCTACACCGATTTTCAAGTTGACATCAGCTCCTCTTGACAACAACAGTTCTAAGACTTTGATATCAACAACTGCAGTGAGCGGAGATTTACCGTTTGGGATTAGATTAATGTCAGCTCCATGATCTAATAACATCTTAATGATAGAAATTGAACTGTTTTTGACGGCAATATGAAGTAAGTCAGATGAATTAATATATTCCAATGATTTAGCATTATACTCTGTTAATAAAAACAGCAAAGACCTTTCATTACCTTCATTTACTGCATACTTAAGCGCTTGTTCAATATCTAAATAAGCTCCAAACTGAATTAATAAACTCGCGTTTACTATTAGTTCACTTTGCATGGCTTTTTCTAAAGCCGACCCGTCGTAGACAGGCTTTTGACTGCTATCCATTTTATTAATAGAATGAGGCATTTTTAACAAAAATTTTAGCAAGCCTAAATTATTGCAAGTTGACTTGAGAGCTTCATTAGGAATATTACATTGATTGTTAGCGAGAAGTTCTATGATCTCTTTGATGCCTATTGAGACGGCAAGTTGCATTACTTTCTTTTTCTCATCAGAAGTTGGTGATGATTGCAACGCCGTGTTCAATAAAATCTGAAGGATATCTATGTCCGTACCAAAGACAGAATTGTTATTTTGATTTAAGAATTGTAAAAATAAAGTCAAATTGTTCAAAGATGATTCTCTAGTTGTATTTAAAATTGTTCTATTCATGCATGACAAACGCTGAACAGATTCCAAATCTCTTTTTAATGCAGCGAGCAACATTGAACTTTGCCCACTGCATCTTTCTTTTTTGAAAATTTTTACCAAATTTGAAATTCCTTTTCTGATAGCTATGTTTTTTAAACTCAGGTTAGGTTCCTTATTTTGTTCAGTATCCTCATTCGCAAGAGCTCCGGCATCAATTAATAGTTTTACAGCGTTTAAATTCACGGCTTCTACAGCACAAAGTAATGCAGAGTAGCCTTCGTTGTTGATGTGGTCAACTTTGATATCTTTAGAGTAGATCAACAATGTTGTCACTTCAATGGACCAGCTAAAGCGAGACGATACAATCAACGGTGTATCTCCATCTTTATTGACCGCATTCACATCAGCTCCAGCGTCTAAAAGTATTCTGGCAGAATCTGTCTCCCCATGAAAAGCACACAACAGAAGTGGTGTATTCAAATCGAGATCTTTTGCTTCCACATTAGCTCCCTTAGAGACTAGGAGCTGAGCGCAGCATTCTTGAGAATTTAACACACACAATGCAAGCGGCGTAAATCCATCACTGTCTGTAGTGTCCACGTCTGCCATGGCTTCAATAATGGAGGGAATTAAATGTATGTGACCATAAGAACAGGAACTCAGCAAGCTTTGATCTAAAGCATCTTTTGAAAACAAGGACGGCAAATGTTCTAAGTTATAAATAAGACTTTTTATTTCATCTGTGATATCCTTTGAAAGAGATGATGCAGTTTCTTTTAGGAAAGAATCACCCATGATTTCATCCGTAATACCGGTATCCATTGTTGAAGCTGATAGGGTTTCTATGATGAAAGAATAATAACTGATTTCATCCAATGTAGAAGATGATGCAATCGTTCCTGACTGTAATTTTGAGAATAAGATCTAGGAGCTCCATCATTTGTTCAGCTAAATTGTTAAGGCCGTCTCTGTGAAATATTAAGATGTATCATTCATTAGCAAAAAAAATAAATCTAAACGACATGCATGTATAAATCTAGGCATTTCTGTCATGCGAATATATTTGTTAGTGTTGATCAACACAAATTAATTCTCAACAATATATTTATTAGTGTTTATGCGAATTCATCAGCATACAACATCGACATAAAACATAAAATATCAACAAATATCAACATAGAACTCCAACACACAACATCAACATACATCAACATTTACTTGCCAAGTGAGCCGTCGTATAACTTACTGATACACATTCTTTTTCTATATTACGCAAGGCTAGGTGGAGAATAATGTTAATCACATGAAATATAAAATAAAAAGAAAAGTTATATTAAATGGAATTGTATCAAATAGTTTGTGTCAGCCATTTAACGGTATATAAGTTTGACCTAGACGTAATAAATCTGTGCGAATATTTTTTACCAATTGTTTTTGCTTAGTTCTTAGCTTTCTCAATACGTTATGATCCTATCACCTGTCATTACCTGTCGAGAAAGAGGAATGGAAGAAGAGGGTATTTTTGTGAATGTTTACATGAACGTCTTTTAAATCTACAAAAAAAATTTTTACTCAAGGTTCATTAATCCTCAAGGGAACTAATTCAACCTATACCACATCTGTCAAATACGATTTCTTTTACTTGTTCAAAACACAAACAAAATAATGAGTTACCAATAGTTAATTAACTTATTGCTTTTTTTAGCGGCCCCGAAAGGGGAATGGACTCTGTTTTTGTGTGGTCCCCACCGTTTAGATCTCTTAAACGAGTAAAGATATAAAAAATTAGACATCATACTATTTTAGACCAGTGATGCTCAATCTAATTCGACATGAGGACCATTTTAACTTTCGACACGCGTGTCCGGGCCACAACAAAAGGTACCAAAAAAAACGAAATAAAAATTCACCTGAATCTATTCGATCTCATGAGTACACTGATAAATGGGGCATTTAAAGTCTTATCAATTTTTACGCGTCTAAAATGTTTTAATTTCTCTACTTAAAATGTGAGCAAATTATAATTGTATCTACCACCAACTTATTTTCATGTCTCTTACAATCTTACAATCTTACGTTCTTACAATCTCTAGGCGTAGTTTAACAAATCTTTTACGCGCTGCTCAAATCAATAAGGCCTTCCTATGTGTTTTATAATGCCGCTGTATATTTTTTTTTTTTTAAACAGCCAGACTTTCTTTACAAAAACAAATATGTTGGTTTATTATCAAGTTCCACAGAAATATCCATTCCCACTTTTCATGGTAAATTCTACATACAGAGTTCCATTTTTATAAACTCATAAACGCACACTCGTTAAAGGTCATGGTATCAATCCATCAGAGAGAAAATGAGGGCCCTAACGAAGGTTAAGATACATTTTCAACTTTTTTGAAGGGGGAAGAATTTTCTACGTTTTGTAACGACGTTTCGGCGGGCCGGATGGAACAACGCCGTGGGCCGGTTCTGGCTCGCGGGCCGTACTTTGGGCATCACTGTTTTTAGACCATTCAAAGTTCTGATACAACAGCTACTTTTTTTCTTTTCTGAAAGCGAACAATTTTGTAAATCAAATATCTAAGCAGTTTTTTTTTCATATTAAATACAACATTTTAAAAACTATTAATACTAAAAAATACGGGAGGCTGTTTAATAAGGGAGATATAGGCCTATTTATATTATGTTTTAAACACAATTCATTTATGCAATGGTTTTAGATTTTTTTATCAAAAAATATTTTTTTTCACCTGTATTGATAAGTTAAGTAAGTGCTGTCATGCAAGTAGGCCTACTACATTTACCAAGAAAATATGTACTTTTTTAAAGAGAAAAAATGTACTAACAATGCATATAACATAATTTAAAACAACAATTGATAAGTAGTTTTTCATATTATCACGTAAACTTCAGTTCTTTACCGAACCGACAAAACATTTAACTAAAGAAACTTTTTTTTACGGATATTTTTTTCTCCTTGAGGCTTCAATAAGAGATTGACGCTTTACCAGGGGCGTAGCTAGGGATTCGGGGGCCAGGGGGGGATTGACCTCTTTGGGGGCCCCTTGCATTTTGACATTCGACATATGACATAATGCACACAAAAATATATAAGCCCAACATCAAATTTCTTCAGTATAATAGTAAACTTAACAAAAAATAATCATTAAGACTCTTTTAATGAATAATACCGTTGTTTATTATCTAAAAATGCACAAGTGACAAATCTCAATTCATATTGTTTCACTTCGTGCATTCTGTGCGGCAAAGACATCTATAACATCATCTACATCGATACTTTCTAGTATTTGTTACTTCACTGACATTGAAGCCATGATAAGCCTTTCTTGCGTCATTGTGCTTCTGGGATAGTTTTTTTTTATGAACTTGAGCTTTGAGAATGACAATATGGAAGTGGCCTGAGTTAGCGGTATTCGGAGCAGGTTATATTCCAATATTTCCAGTCTATTCCTTTGCTTATTCATTAAGTTTGTTACGCACTAAATATTGCTTTATCGTGTATGTTGATGGAAAAGATAAAAGAATTCAATTTTTGACTAGAGTTTTGGAATTTTACAGAAACATTGAAACATTTTTTTACTGAAGACATAATTTTCTTTTTTTTCATGTAACACAATTTGAAAATCAGTAACAGATGTTTAATAATTTAATTAAAAAATTCTTTAAAGTATACGAAAATATATGGACACACATTGTTATTTTGGGGTGTTATTCAATATGGAAAACGCCAGTTTTTCGCGCGATAAAAACGGCAATATGCAATGCCATTAATTTTGTAATCTAGTGAAAAAAGCTTCTCGTGCCTAAAACTAATGAGGTCAACAATTCTTGTAGAAAAATTAAAACATTTGGTAATTCTTGTTATTGAGCGTGATCTATGTAGGAAACATAATTTTTATGATATACTTATGATACATGTATAACTTCGCTACACGCAAGGCTCGTGTAGTAGTTCTGTGCGTAGTAAAGAATAAATAAAATGCAAAGACGAATATATTTTCAAATTCAAACTCTTAAATTTCACTTAATATCCGCTTCCCTACACAATCCATTTCGCATAGGCGTCCAGCCCTGCTATTTAGTGACGGTTGAATATACATAGTAGATTACTTGTACTCTTTCCATGACTTTTTGGTCACAATGGTTAAGTCCGGCGCTGCTATTTAGTGTTTGTAAAATGATAATTTGTAAAATGTTTTACATGTTTCGGATGTTTCTTCAGGAACATAGTTTACTTCTTAGTCCAAACCTCCCGAAGGACGAAGTGGGATAGGAGCGGTCAAGGTTTGAACCCGGGACTATCGTTAAATCCAAACGACAGTCACGACAGTGACTTCCTGGTAGCGCAAACCTTACGACAACGAAGTCATCCGTATTGAAAGGTTAAATACTACTTTTCCCCCCTTTTGTCTTTTCGTGAGGTAACTCTATCCGCAGAGATAAAAGAGTGATATTTCCTTTACTTCTTCTTCTCGTTTAAACTGTTTAGCCATGAAGAGAATTATATACATACAGATTATCCCCCTTTTAAATCTATTGTAAATAGATCTAATAGTAAGAGTTACGCCGGCGCCTTCATTAGGCATTTCAAATAAAAACTTCACTCTTTTTAGTGGTATATTTTGTTCTGGAAATAAAATTCCTTATAACACTACACCTTTGTTTTCATCATGTGTGTTATTTCTGTTGTGATGCTTGTTATCATTATTATTGTATTCTGTGTACTGGTACCTATACACAATAACATATATAAAGGCCTATATGTAGGTCTAATATTGCTTATAGTCATATCCTGCATGACTACACCTTAATGAGTTACAGACTATATCACTTAACCTAAGCACAAAATGCAAACATTCAGCCAAGCGTACAACAGTTCAGTTTACAACACACGCAAGGCAGTCTTTGATCACTTAGTGTGACTATTAAGTAAATACATAAAGTCTAGATCTAGCAATAGGTTTTCTTTACTAACACGTCTGTTCATAGTCACAAGGCTGTGTTTCATTGTACATTTCGCCTAAGCGCTAATGCTAACAAGCAGCATTTACAAAACAATTAGATCAATCACATCTCATTGTATGACATCAGTTAGTCCAGGTTCACATCTAACTTCACCTTAACTTTCACCTATCCTATGGTCTGCTGGACAGTTGGGGCACCACATAAGATCTATCAACATCCTTCTTCCTACTTCTCTGTCATTTCCATTTGATAGAATTTCATTCTGATATTATTTCTGAAAATATTGAAACTTACCTTTTTACCTGCCTTGGTAGAACACTTCGGGGTCCAATTTTGAGTTTGTGTTTCCACACAAACAGTCTTTGTAACCTTGTTTTATATTTTGAAAATGTTTTTATTTCATTTTAAATATCTATCGTAAAAAAGAAAGAGTTTTAAAAAATGAAACATTCTCTCCCCCCCCCACCCAAAAAAAAAAAGATCCTGGTTAAGCGAATGTATAGATCTACTAGACTTGATAATTTTTCAATGATTAGCATTTAGATATAGACTTAGAAGTCGATGAACAAAATGTTTCTAAACACTAATTTATTAAACTCTTAAATGAACTCTTAAATCTGGGTAAACTAATTATAGAATATCCATTGAGAGTACTCCTATTCTGGTATTCGGTGATAAATTCCAACGCAAGCAACTGATTTTGCCTAAATAAACAGATATTAAAGATTGTTGTAATTATTAAGTAATACTTCATCTAAGATCCGTTCTCTGTGACACTGTAAATTATATATTAGAAGTAGTTTCAGAATTAGTTAAAGGAAGATGTTATCTTTCGTATAGACTGAAACAAATCACCTTTTCATGGAATATAAAAAATGTATTTTATTCTAAAACTAGTTGACCGGCGGCATAGCATATGCCGCTATTTACCAGGGCCGGCGACCGCAGTGGGGCCCGCATTTCATAGGACCCGCAATTTTATAGGACCCGCTCTAATTTAAAGTGTAAAAATTATTAAATTAAGCCATTTTATTACTTACAACAGATTCCCCGCGCCATCCTGTCGATTTAACATCCCTATAATTATTTGTCTGTTAAGCTATTGCTTTAAAAGAAATCAAACACATTTTTAACAATATAGTCATTTATAACGCTGTTAACCATCAAGCTGTAAGGGAAATAAGTCTTTGGCATATGGTTGAACACAATCTGCAATTACAAACACAATAGCACACTACAGACTGAAAAGATAAAATATAATTTTTAAAAAGTCGAAGAACAAAACTCCACTTGTCTCTCTAA
The DNA here is from genome assembly GCA_021533235.1 of Biomphalaria straminea. Classification (NCBI taxonomy): domain Eukaryota; kingdom Metazoa; phylum Mollusca; class Gastropoda; family Planorbidae; genus Biomphalaria; species Biomphalaria straminea. The sequence continues at coordinate 3,651 of JADKLZ010023188.1, read as the reverse complement.
CCTTGCTAATGCTTTTTTTTTTTTTCACCACAATTGTTCACAAATACTCGTATTAAAGGTCTTTTGCAAGTCAATGGATTTTTTTTATCTAAAGAATTATAGAGAATTTGCGCTCTAGAAAATTCTTTCTTTGACTATTAAATACATAAATAATTTGAGTTTTAAATATGGTTCTAATTTTTCGCATTATAAAATAAGTAAAGCCAATGCGTTAAAAAAATGATTAATGGAGCTAAAAATAGATTACTTGTTGTGTGTTGTTGCCCGTTTGACCTATTTACTTTGAGAAATAATATATAGATGCGTCAGTGTTCCACATTGAACAAATGAAAACTCTTACCTTTATCAACTTACACACCATGTACAAGAGCTTCTTACATTAAACATTCTCATAACTGTAGGTTACATTTACTGTATTTCCCGAGAAAGTGTTCTCAATTTAGAGCTAACGTTTGGGAATTTCCAAATTTTTATCGCTGGATTTCAGTGGTCCCAAACATTTGGTAACGAATCATTGTGGATCAGGGGTGGCCAACCTTTTGCTTCCTCGCGTCAATTTTGTTTTCTTTCTAATTCGGGTGCACCACACAAACTTTAACTACTTTCAGTCTATTAAAGCAAATGAGACCTATTAGGTCAGTTAAACATAGCATGTATGATCACAATCATATAAATAATAGGGTGTATCAATTGTAGAGGGGGGTAAACTTTACATACTTAATGAACATTTATTAATTAGCATTTATAATTATAATTGAATATTTCTATATGTACACTTAATAATATACGAACATTATTTTTTTAAAATACAAAACGAGTTCATATACAGGTATGAAATATATTACTAGATTTAAAGAGAATTTCAAAATTTCTTGGCTTTAGCCATTTCTAATATTATTAGTGAAATTGGTAAGTAAATGCCACAGACCGAGCCCCAAAATTAAATTAGTAAACTCAGTTAATTATTGGTCTTTTTTTTTTTGATAAAATGAGTTGCGCCTAACTGATCTGTATGTCGATTTTATGCAATTGATATAACTTTGGGCAAATATTCTTAGTTCTGGAAAAGGTTCAGGTGGTAATGATCTTCAAAAATTGAAGATTTCAGATGCATTTGGAAGGGAGGAAAGTTTATAGAATTTCAATTTCATTACTCTCTATGTTTTCAGATTAATAAATTCTATTGGTATATGGCTAAGTATTATTCAGTAAGTTAAATAGGATCTATAAATGCAAGTAAAATAACTAACTAAGGATTTTTGTAATAATTTATATTGTCCAATGTATCTGTCTAATTAACTTGATCTTCAAATATTCACTTTATTCTTTTTAAAGTGGAAAAGAATCAAATCCAAGTTTTTCTAAATGTACATTTTTGTAAAATCCATTTAAAATCAACTAATATAATTCACTAAGCTAGGAAACTATTTATCCTTGACCTGCATTTTAAATGTACCTCAATGAGATGGCTAGTATCATCACACAAACTGCCCTTTATGTACACACAGAGATGCCCTAAATACGGCCCGCGGGCCAGGTCCGGCCCGCGACGTGGTTCCATTCGGCCCGCCGAACCGTCGGTACAAAGTAGTAAATCCCATCCTTCCAAAGGTAAAAAGATTGAAAAGTCCTTCACATCAATTTGGTCTTCACTTTTTTCTTTGATGGATTGCTACCATGACCTTTAACGTGTCTACGTTTATGAAATGGAATAATGGATAATGGATATAAAAAGATACCAGGAGCATGAACTCAAAAACAATTCGGCGCTGAAGATTAACAACATAAAATCATCATGTTCTGGGCTGGGGTATTTTAACCGATTACTATTCTAATCATGTTGGTCATTTAGACGTCGTAATAGATTCCTGTTGAGCTTTTTCTAGAAAGAAATCAGTAAATATTATTTTACGAGCAGGCATGCTTTTTCCGGATTTTTTTCTCAAGGGGCTTTAGTGCGCCACTTTTGGCGCATGAACATAATTGGCAACTCTTGCTTTGGATACAGTAAAGAAATAAAGTTCTCAATTTTTTTTGTATTTTTATGTTAGTGTTATTTGCTTTTAAAGAGGTTTTAAAGATCTGGTATAACGGTACATTAATGTCAAATTAATATAAGCGTTTAGACACAAAACAACGTTTAACATATATAGGACATAACATAGACATAAGATAGATCATTTAGGCAGGTCAATAATACGCGTTGATTCATTAAGTAACAAAAATATGGAAGTACCCATACGATCTTTAGTGCCCACGGTTAACGAGAGTGTCTTGTGGCCATCACAACCCCCCCCCCCCCCCCAACTAAAGCCAGATTGAGTAAACCCAGAACGACCTAAAATTCCGCAAAATTTCAAATTTCATGTTTTCACCGGAATCCAAATCCGAGTCTCTCAGCTGATATGTCTCTAGAGCAGGGGTTCTGAACCTGTGGGTCGCGACCCCCTTGAGGGTCGAATGACGCTTTGCCAGGGGTCACCAAAGATGATCGAAAAATTGATTGTTTTTGTTTCTTCTTCTAGTGCTTTGTGTGTGACGGGGGCTGAAGTCTCGGCAGATTTGGGGATTTTAAAAAGGGGTCGCCAAGCTTAAAAGGTTGAGAACCGCTGTTCTAGTGGTAGAGGACTAGAGCTTGCTTATATAGGCTTACCCTCATTAGCAAATGTTTGGAAGAATAAGTTGTAGGTAGTGGGCGGCTGGATCTAGAAAGTATGCAATGAACACGGGGGAAGTATCACTGAGCAGTAGGCACTGAGACAGGGAAAATACTTGCAAGTATTATAGGCCAACACGATAAACACGATTGAACAGGCTAACGCATCTCTGTTCGTTATCATTTGATAGCCTCTTGATTCGAGGCAGTCAGTTAGCTAAACCAGATCCAGCTATACCCAATGCATGACAGAGATAAAGTGATCATGAATAAACGTTGAAATATTTGGAGACTGCTATCAAGGTAGATAACAAAACAACACATCAACAAAATAGATGCACTAGTAATGACAAGTTGGACAACAATTTCAACCGGATCAACAAATCTTAATCAGGGAGCTAACAAAGTATTTACCGAGAAATACATTGAAAGAATGATAAGGGAGATAATCAAATAAAAAAAAAATAATACAAGAATTGTAAAATTGGTTTTAAGTACTGTGACAAGAATAGAACACGCACACACACACACACACATAATAATATTAATATTGTTATAAACAGAGCGCAGGTATCAGAGACAGGAGTGACAACTTCCCGATCTATAGTTCGTTACTACGGCTCAGTACAAGTCCGAGACGAGACGGAGAGATCAGTGCAAGAGTTGATACGGCGGTACGGCTATTAACGGAGATATATTTGTACAGCCTTATGTTTTGTGCTGCCAATTGTACAATATTGATTGTTATTTATTGACATTAAATTATACGTTACATTGGAGCCCGGAGTTGTCAAGTTTTTTAAGTTGGTGGTGTATGTTGCAGTTTGCAGAGAGCCTGGATAGTGAGATTCGTAACACTGGTGTCAGAAGTGGGATGTGCTATGGCTGCTACGAAGACGCTAGAACAACTCCTTGTTTGTGCAGGAACTAAGTTCTTTAAGTTGTTGGTGTATGTTGCAGCTTGCAGAGAGCCTGGATAGTGAGATTCGTAATCC
>JADKLZ010023187.1:0-14464 GCA_021533235.1 Biomphalaria straminea | reverse complement strand
AGGCCATATCCTTCCATGGGCTGTAGCACCAGTAGCACCACTGGGATAGATGGATGGCAAAAGCCGGTATGAACTTCTTATAGTCTGACAGTCTGGCTGAGCAGGGCACATATCCCGTAAAATAATCTGAAGAGTTTCTTTAGTGTTCTGTTTGTTCTATATGTAATTGTACATGGCGATTAAATATCAAGTCTCTTAAGTCCTCCTACAGTCTAGACAGCGTAAAACTATCGTAGGCCTACTATTATTGGCTTGTAAGAAAGTCTTTGAAGTTTTCCCCAATAACGTAGAAATTTGCGTCACTCGATGTTTCGTACTAAAGCCATAATTGAATATACTAATTCCAAAATTAAATGTCTGAACGTACCAATTTACATATAGAACAAACAGAATACTAAAGAAATTTTTCGAATTAGTAGTCTTTATCCAATCGTTCATTTTCGTAATTATAAAAAAAAAATCCAAAAATGACTTCGGGTATATGAAATTATTTAACCGAGCAAGGCTCGGCCACCTGATATTATGATCTAATTGAATTAGGTTTAGGATTTTGTTATCATAAGTAGCTTTTAAGTACGTGTTCCATACAAGCATCCTATACTCTGCTAAAGAAATCAAATTCATATCTTTAAATTTTTTACTTTTGGACTTGGGTACTTTGTTTAAAAATATTGATAGATCTATGTTAACTTTGGCATCACTGTTGGCATTTAGAATGTGTCCATTTTTTTTATTTTCTACCCCGCATAGTTTACATGTTTGGTTCTGGTCTGCTTTGTCCTTACCCTTCTGTTTTATTGGGGTCATCCCATAAATTAGCCTGTAGGTCACCTCCCGTGCTTTCGGAGTTATGTTTTTATTATGCAAATGCGTGAATGTGTCTGTGTGTGTATTGACCACCATTCCTAATTCCCTCCCCCATTTTATTCTAGGCTCTAAGTTTTCTTTAAGTGTATTTCTTAGTGCTGTGTAAATGTTTCTGGTTTTGTGGTGTATTAGATTTTCATTGTTTTGTAGGTGTCTGGTTAGGGATCTGTAAAAAGGGTGGGTGTGGTTGCCGAAATAGTGAGGTGTGTTGTTTTGAATGGGGAGGAGTTTGTTTAGTCTAAGTCCAAAATAATATAAAACTAAGGGGAAGTTATTGGGAGACCTAACATGCTTTTAACTTTCTCAATAAGCTATAATCTGTTGGCTTGTTTGGACCGTTTGGGAAGGAGGAGGATAAGGATACTTACATTTTTGTACATTTTTAAGGTATTAGCATCAAGAATTTAAAAAAAAATTCTTAAAATAATATCATTTCATATTTTAATTTATTTTTCAGAATGCTTGTATCAACTCATTCTGTTTGTCTGGGTGGAATCTTTATTTTTTTCTATTCCAATTCTCGGATTAAGTTGCATAATTCATAGTCAATGAATTAATGAAAAAATTGACACATTATTTTATCATTTATTCGTAAATGATTTTTTTAAAAATAACAAAACGTACTAATCTAAGGGAAGATAAGCCTGTGTAAAGAATGAGATCATTTGCATTAAACTATTTATATATTTAGCTTAGTGGTTAATGCGTCGGCCTTCCATCATCGAGCCTTAATATCCAAAGTTCAAAATTAGACTTGAGCAGCTCTAAAAAAAAAAGCTTTTGAAATAAAAGCACGAAAATTGTATCCTAGATAGGCCTGCTATGTCCACCCCATTTAATCTACAAAATGAACGACAGCACACTGAGTGTTCTATAAGCTTGAAAGTTGCGCTAAACAAAATGTAATGAACAACAAGGTAGCACAAATAGTGAGGCCTAGTGTTGAAAAACAAGCTCAAGTCTAATGTAATTCAAATATTTTTCAAAACTTTTTTTCAGAAAATGACAAAAAAGTTTGCAATAAATATTCAAAAATATATATAACACCGATGGCTCCTTTAGTCTCATGCTTATTGTTTGTTACTATTAATAGTGAATAGTTGTAAAAAAAAGGTTTGTTTTTATGAAAAAAAAACCCTGCTTGCATAGTTATTTTTTTTTTACTAACAACAATTGTCAGCACCCTAATGACCTTAAGGCTTAGGTTGATCATGCCTTTGCTCTTGAGATCAATTCATTATAGAATATAGAGGCAACCAGAAACGTCGTGAAAGATAAGTCCACTACCTACTGATCTAGCATTTTTACTATAAAGAACATAGTAGACTAAGTTATTGTTTTAATAAGCATATAAAATAATGTCAAGTATTTTTGGAAATATAATGGAAATATGATTGGTGAATATTCTAGAAAATCATCAATTAATAATAATGTTAATCATCATATGTTTTCAAAAGTAAAATATTCTAGAACATTTTTTTTTTGTTTTCACATAGCATAAAATTTTGATTGTAGTCTATTCACAATATTTCTGGGTTTTTTTTTTAATACAATATGGCTCTTAGTATCTTATGTTATTCTCTTTCAACATTACATAGTTTAAGATTTAAAAGAATCAATGGCGTTGTGATTATCTTATACAAGCCTTTATCTTCAGATAATTCTTAAATTCATGTTAAGAACTGCTAATCTATCGTAAGGTGTTAAAGGTACATTCAGTATTCGTCTTCGTCTGAAGAATAGAAGTCACTGATGCTTTCATCGTCCTCATCATCAAACTCTAAAAGCTGCATTTGTTGCAAGGAGTATTTAAATACAGATAAATTCCGTTTATTAGCTGCATTATCTATTGGTGACTCAAAGTCCAACGCGTGTTTAAACAACAACATATCCTGAAGCTGCCTTGGAAGTCCAATTTTTTTAACTTTTAATTTTCTGTCATGTGTAGGACCTAAAACATCTGATACGATAATAAAACATAATGTTTCCAGAGACAATGGCTGACAAGAAAATGTCTTCAATAACTCCAAGCTTCTTTTGCTGCCCTCAGATTAAAGATGTTCGAGAACGCTTTTATTTCCAGACAAGATTAAGATGTCTGACCTCATAAGGAATCTGATTTGAATCAAATACTGAGCCAAGTCTGAGTGATTCATGGAAAGAGCTAGAGCTAGGGGAGAAATGTTGGTAGTTGACTTGTACCGAGCGTAAACCTTCTTTGATATTACAAGAAAGGCTGGAGCTGAACCGGTAGACAGAAATCTCGGTAGAAGAGACAAACATCCTGAAGAAATAAGAACGTGAACTACACACGAGTGGACATTGACTATTGGTCTACTATAATCTAGTACAAATGTAATACATTCCCTTGCCTGGTCCAGGTGATTCCATAACTTGACTAACAACACAGAGAGAACTGTTCTAGTTTTGTGATCTGTGACGTCAGCTCCAGAAGTAATGAAATATTTTAACAACTCCAAATTAACTAATTTAGCAGCTAAAATTAAAGCAGAATCTCCCTCGTTGTTATCATGGTTAAGATTACAACCTGCTTCAACTAAAACTTGAAAAACTCGTAACTCTAATTCCCCAGACTGAAGAGCGTGTAACACTACAGTATTACCGTCTGAATCATGAAAGTTAACATCAGCACCACTTTTAATTAACAACGACAAGACCGTACAATCTAAACTTCTAAATAACGCAGTTTCTTTAATGTCATCACAAACAAAATTAACGTCTGATCCGGCTTCAATAAGTATTTTAATATTTTCTAAGCAACCGTTTTTAACAGCAGGAAAAAGGGCTGTTTCACCACAGCAGTCAGTCTTATTGACGTTGGCACCATGGGCTATTAACATTTTAATAATCTCAGAGGAATTTCTTATTTTGGCAGCGATGTGTAACGCAGTTTTTCCGCGGTAATTACTGACCTCAGTGTTGGCTCCATAACTAAGGAGAAGTTGGATTATTTCTTCAGTAGTGTTTTTCTGATACCATTCTAGTCCATTGGAACAATGTGGCTTAAGTGCTGACCATTTTCTTGAAATAAATTCCAGAATTGGATATGTCTCAAATAGGCCTACACCGATTTTCAAGTTGACATCAGCTCCTCTTGACAACAACATTTTTATGACTTTAGTATCAACTGCTGCAGTGAGTGGAGATTTACCGTTTTGGATTTGATTAATGTCAGCTCCATGATCTAACAACATCTTAATGATAGAAATTGAACTGTTTTTGACGGCAATATGAAGTAAATCAGATGAATTAATATATTCCAATGATTTAGCATTATACTCTGTTAATAAAAACTGTAAAGACATTTCATTACCTTCATTTACTGCATACTTAAGCGCTTGTTCAATATCTAAATAAGCTACAAACTGAATTAATAAACTCGCGTTTACTATTAGTTCACTTTGCATGGCTTTTTCTAAAGCCGACCCGTCGTTGACAGGCTTTTGACTGCTATCCATTTTATTAATAGAATGAGGCATTTTTAACAAAAATTTTAGCAAGTCTAAATTATTGCAAGTTGACTTGAGAGCTTCATTAAGAATATTACATTGGTTGTTTGCGAGAAGTTCTATGATCTCTTTGTTGCCTATAGAGACGGCAAGTTGCATTACTTTCTTTTTCTCATCAGAAGTTGGTGATGATTGCAAAGCCGTGTTCAATAAAATCTGAAGGATATCTATGTCCGTGACAAAGACAGAATGGTTATTTTGATTTAAGAATTGTAAAAATAAAGTCAGATTGTTCAAAGATGATTCTCTAGTTGTATTTAAAATTGTTCTATTCATGCATGACAAACGCTGAACAGATTCCAAATCTCTTTTTAATGCAGCGAGCAACATTGAACTTTGCCCACTGCATCTTTCTTTTTTGAAAATGTTTACCAAATTGGAAATTCCTTTTCTGATAGCTATGTTTTTTAAACTCAGGTTAGGTTCCTTATTTTGTTCAGTATCCTCATTCGCAACAGCTCCGGCATCAATTAATAGTTTTATAGCGTTTAAATTCACGGCTTCTACAGCACAAAGTAAGGCAGAGCAGCCTTTGTTGTTGATGTGATCGACTTTGATATCTTTAGAGTAGATCAACAATGTTGTCACTTCAATGGACCAGCTAAAGCGAGACGATACAATCAACGGTGTATCTCAATCTTTATTGACCGCATTCACATTAGCTCCAGCGTCTAAAAGTATTCTAGCACAATCTGTCTCCCCATGAAAAGCACACAACAGAAGTGGTGTATTCAAATCGAGATCTTTTGCTTCCACATTAGCTCCCTTAGAGATTAGGAGCTGAGCGCAGCATTCTTGAGAGTTTAACACACACAATGCTAGCGGCGTAAATCCATCACTGTCTGTAGTGTCCACGTCTGCCCTGGCTTCAATAATGGAGGGAATTAAATGTATGTGACCATAAGAACAGGAACTCAGCAAGCTTTGATCTAAAGCATCTTTTGAAAACAAGGATGGCAAATGTTCTAAGTTATAAATAAGAATTTTTATTTCATCTGTGATATCCTTTGAAAGAGATGATGCAGTTTCTTTTAGGAAAGAATCACCCATGATTTCATCCGTAATACCGGTATCCATTGTTGAAGCTGATAGGGTTTCTATGATGAAAGAATAATAACTGATTTCATCAGTAATATCCAATGTAGAAGGTGATCGTTCCTGACTGTGATTTTGAGAATAAGATCTAGGAGCTCCATCATTTGTTCAGCTAAATTGTTAAGGCCGTCTCTGTGAAATATTAAAATGTATCATTCATTAGTTTTAAAAAATCTTAACGACATGCATGTATAAATCTAGGCATTTCTGTCATGCGAATATATTTGTTAGTGTTGATCAACACAAATTAATTCTCAACAATATATTTATTAGTGTTTTATGCGAATTCATCAGCATACAACATCGATATAAACATAAAATATCAACAAATATCAACATAGAACTCCAACACACATCAACGTACATCAACATTTACTTGTCAAGTGAGCCCACGTATGACTTACTGATACACATTCTTTTTCTATATTACGCAAGACTAGGTGGAGAATGATGTAAATCACATGAAATATTAAAAAAAAAGAAAAGTTATATTAAATGGAATTGTTTGTGTCAGCCATTTAACGGTATATAAGTTTGACCTAGACGTAATAAATCTGTGCGAATTTTTTTTACCAATTGTTTTTGCTTAGTTCTTAGCTTTCTGAATACGTTATGATCCTATCACCTGTCGAGAAAGAGGAGGGTCTTTTTGTGAATGTTTACATGAACGTCTTTTAAATCTACAAAAAAAAATGTTTACTCAAGGTTCATTAATCCTCAAGGGAACTAATTCAACCTATACCACATCTGTCAAATACGATTTCTTTTACTTGTTCAAAACACAAACAAAATAATGAGTTACCAATAGTTAATTAACTTATTGCTTTTTTTAGCGGCCCCGAAAGGGGAATGGACTCTGTCTGTTTTTGTGTGGTCCCCATCGTTTAGATCTCTTAAACGAGTAAAGATAGTAAAAATTGGACATCATAATATTTTAGACCAGTGATGCTCAATCTAATTCGACCTGAGGGCCATTTTAACTTTCGACACGCGTGTCGGGGGCCACAACAAAAAACTACCAAAAAAAAAAGAAATAAAAATTCACCTGAATCTATCCGACCTCATGAGTACATAATAATAAATGGGGTATTTAAAGTCTATCGTTTTTTACGCGTCTAAAATGGTTTCATTTCTCTACTTAAAATGTGAGCAAATTGTATCTACCACCAACTTATTTTCATGTCTCTTTTTGGTAAATATTCCCCTCGATCTTACAATCTCTAGGTGTAGTATAACCAATCTTTTATGCACTGCTCAAATCAAGAAGGCCTTCCTATGTGTTTTATAATGCCGCTGTATATGTTTTTTAAACAGCCAGACTTTCTTTACAAAACAAATATGTTGGTTTATTATCAAGTTCCACAGAAATATCCATTCCCACTTTTCTTGGTAAATTCTACATACAGAGTTCCATTTTTATAACCTCATAAACGCACACTCGTTAAAAGTCATGGTACCAATCCATCACAGAAAAAGTGAGGGCCCTAACGAAGGTTAAGATACATTTTCAACTTTTTTGAAGGGGGAAGGATTTTCTACGTTTTGTAACGACGTTTCGGCGGGCCGGATGGAACAACGCCGTGGGCCGGTTCTGGCTCGCGGGCCGTACTTTGGGCATCACTGTTTTTAGACCATTCAAAGTTCTGATACAACAGCTACTTTTTTTCTTTTCTGAAAGCGAACAATTTTGTAAATCAAATATCTAAGCAGTTTTTTTTTCATATTAAATACAACATTTTAAAAACTATTAATACTAAAAAATACGGGAGGCTGTTTAATAAGGGAGATATAGGCCTATTTATATTATGTTTTAAACACAATTCATTTATGCAATGGTTTTAGATTTTTTTATCAAAAAATATTTTTTTTCACCTGTATTGATAAGTTAAGTAAGTGCTGTCATGCAAGTAGGCCTACTACATTTACCAAGAAAATATGTACTTTTTTAAAGAGAAAAAATGTACTAACAATGCATATAACATAATTTAAAACAACAATTGATAAGTAGTTTTTCATATTATCACGTAAACTTCAGTTCTTTACCGAACCGACAAAACATTTAACTAAAGAAACTTTTTTTTACGGATATTTTTTTCTCCTTGAGGCTTCAATAAGAGATTGACGCTTTACCAGGGGCGTAGCTAGGGATTCGGGGGCCAGGGGGGGATTGACCTCTTTGGGGGCCCCTTGCATTTTGACATTCGACATATGACATAATGCACACAAAAATATATAAGCCCAACATCAAATTTCTTCAGTATAATAGTAAACTTAACAAAAAATAATCATTAAGACTCTTTTAATGAATAATACCGTTGTTTATTATCTAAAAATGCACAAGTGACAAATCTCAATTCATATTGTTTCACTTCGTGCATTCTGTGCGGCAAAGACATCTATAACATCATCTACATCGATACTTTCTAGTATTTGTTACTTCACTGACATTGAAGCCATGATAAGCCTTTCTTGCGTCATTGTGCTTCTGGGATAGTTTTTTTTTATGAACTTGAGCTTTGAGAATGACAATATGGAAGTGGCCTGAGTTAGCGGTATTCGGAGCAGGTTATATTCCAATATTTCCAGTCTATTCCTTTGCTTATTCATTAAGTTTGTTACGCACTAAATATTGCTTTATCGTGTATGTTGATGGAAAAGATAAAAGAATTCAATTTTTGACTAGAGTTTTGGAATTTTACAGAAACATTGAAACATTTTTTTACTGAAGACATAATTTTCTTTTTTTTCATGTAACACAATTTGAAAATCAGTAACAGATGTTTAATAATTTAATTAAAAAATTCTTTAAAGTATACGAAAATATATGGACACACATTGTTATTTTGGGGTGTTATTCAATATGGAAAACGCCAGTTTTTCGCGCGATAAAAACGGCAATATGCAATGCCATTAATTTTGTAATCTAGTGAAAAAAGCTTCTCGTGCCTAAAACTAATGAGGTCAACAATTCTTGTAGAAAAATTAAAACATTTGGTAATTCTTGTTATTGAGCGTGATCTATGTAGGAAACATAATTTTTATGATATACTTATGATACATGTATAACTTCGCTACACGCAAGGCTCGTGTAGTAGTTCTGTGCGTAGTAAAGAATAAATAAAATGCAAAGACGAATATATTTTCAAATTCAAACTCTTAAATTTCACTTAATATCCGCTTCCCTACACAATCCATTTCGCATAGGCGTCCAGCCCTGCTATTTAGTGACGGTTGAATATACATAGTAGATTACTTGTACTCTTTCCATGACTTTTTGGTCACAATGGTTAAGTCCGGCGCTGCTATTTAGTGTTTGTAAAATGATAATTTGTAAAATGTTTTACATGTTTCGGATGTTTCTTCAGGAACATAGTTTACTTCTTAGTCCAAACCTCCCGAAGGACGAAGTGGGATAGGAGCGGTCAAGGTTTGAACCCGGGACTATCGTTAAATCCAAACGACAGTCACGACAGTGACTTCCTGGTAGCGCAAACCTTACGACAACGAAGTCATCCGTATTGAAAGGTTAAATACTACTTTTCCCCCCTTTTGTCTTTTCGTGAGGTAACTCTATCCGCAGAGATAAAAGAGTGATATTTCCTTTACTTCTTCTTCTCGTTTAAACTGTTTAGCCATGAAGAGAATTATATACATACAGATTATCCCCCTTTTAAATCTATTGTAAATAGATCTAATAGTAAGAGTTACGCCGGCGCCTTCATTAGGCATTTCAAATAAAAACTTCACTCTTTTTAGTGGTATATTTTGTTCTGGAAATAAAATTCCTTATAACACTACACCTTTGTTTTCATCATGTGTGTTATTTCTGTTGTGATGCTTGTTATCATTATTATTGTATTCTGTGTACTGGTACCTATACACAATAACATATATAAAGGCCTATATGTAGGTCTAATATTGCTTATAGTCATATCCTGCATGACTACACCTTAATGAGTTACAGACTATATCACTTAACCTAAGCACAAAATGCAAACATTCAGCCAAGCGTACAACAGTTCAGTTTACAACACACGCAAGGCAGTCTTTGATCACTTAGTGTGACTATTAAGTAAATACATAAAGTCTAGATCTAGCAATAGGTTTTCTTTACTAACACGTCTGTTCATAGTCACAAGGCTGTGTTTCATTGTACATTTCGCCTAAGCGCTAATGCTAACAAGCAGCATTTACAAAACAATTAGATCAATCACATCTCATTGTATGACATCAGTTAGTCCAGGTTCACATCTAACTTCACCTTAACTTTCACCTATCCTATGGTCTGCTGGACAGTTGGGGCACCACATAAGATCTATCAACATCCTTCTTCCTACTTCTCTGTCATTTCCATTTGATAGAATTTCATTCTGATATTATTTCTGAAAATATTGAAACTTACCTTTTTACCTGCCTTGGTAGAACACTTCGGGGTCCAATTTTGAGTTTGTGTTTCCACACAAACAGTCTTTGTAACCTTGTTTTATATTTTGAAAATGTTTTTATTTCATTTTAAATATCTATCGTAAAAAAGAAAGAGTTTTAAAAAATGAAACATTCTCTCCCCCCCCCACCCAAAAAAAAAAAGATCCTGGTTAAGCGAATGTATAGATCTACTAGACTTGATAATTTTTCAATGATTAGCATTTAGATATAGACTTAGAAGTCGATGAACAAAATGTTTCTAAACACTAATTTATTAAACTCTTAAATGAACTCTTAAATCTGGGTAAACTAATTATAGAATATCCATTGAGAGTACTCCTATTCTGGTATTCGGTGATAAATTCCAACGCAAGCAACTGATTTTGCCTAAATAAACAGATATTAAAGATTGTTGTAATTATTAAGTAATACTTCATCTAAGATCCGTTCTCTGTGACACTGTAAATTATATATTAGAAGTAGTTTCAGAATTAGTTAAAGGAAGATGTTATCTTTCGTATAGACTGAAACAAATCACCTTTTCATGGAATATAAAAAATGTATTTTATTCTAAAACTAGTTGACCGGCGGCATAGCATATGCCGCTATTTACCAGGGCCGGCGACCGCAGTGGGGCCCGCATTTCATAGGACCCGCAATTTTATAGGACCCGCTCTAATTTAAAGTGTAAAAATTATTAAATTAAGCCATTTTATTACTTACAACAGATTCCCCGCGCCATCCTGTCGATTTAACATCCCTATAATTATTTGTCTGTTAAGCTATTGCTTTAAAAGAAATCAAACACATTTTTAACAATATAGTCATTTATAACGCTGTTAACCATCAAGCTGTAAGGGAAATAAGTCTTTGGCATATGGTTGAACACAATCTGCAATTACAAACACAATAGCACACTACAGACTGAAAAGATAAAATATAATTTTTAAAAAGTCGAAGAACAAAACTCCACTTGTCTCTCTAACCTTGCTAATGCTTTTTTTTTTTTTCACCACAATTGTTCACAAATACTCGTATTAAAGGTCTTTTGCAAGTCAATGGATTTTTTTTATCTAAAGAATTATAGAGAATTTGCGCTCTAGAAAATTCTTTCTTTGACTATTAAATACATAAATAATTTGAGTTTTAAATATGGTTCTAATTTTTCGCATTATAAAATAAGTAAAGCCAATGCGTTAAAAAAATGATTAATGGAGCTAAAAATAGATTACTTGTTGTGTGTTGTTGCCCGTTTGACCTATTTACTTTGAGAAATAATATATAGATGCGTCAGTGTTCCACATTGAACAAATGAAAACTCTTACCTTTATCAACTTACACACCATGTACAAGAGCTTCTTACATTAAACATTCTCATAACTGTAGGTTACATTTACTGTATTTCCCGAGAAAGTGTTCTCAATTTAGAGCTAACGTTTGGGAATTTCCAAATTTTTATCGCTGGATTTCAGTGGTCCCAAACATTTGGTAACGAATCATTGTGGATCAGGGGTGGCCAACCTTTTGCTTCCTCGCGTCAATTTTGTTTTCTTTCTAATTCGGGTGCACCACACAAACTTTAACTACTTTCAGTCTATTAAAGCAAATGAGACCTATTAGGTCAGTTAAACATAGCATGTATGATCACAATCATATAAATAATAGGGTGTATCAATTGTAGAGGGGGGTAAACTTTACATACTTAATGAACATTTATTAATTAGCATTTATAATTATAATTGAATATTTCTATATGTACACTTAATAATATACGAACATTATTTTTTTAAAATACAAAACGAGTTCATATACAGGTATGAAATATATTACTAGATTTAAAGAGAATTTCAAAATTTCTTGGCTTTAGCCATTTCTAATATTATTAGTGAAATTGGTAAGTAAATGCCACAGACCGAGCCCCAAAATTAAATTAGTAAACTCAGTTAATTATTGGTCTTTTTTTTTTTGATAAAATGAGTTGCGCCTAACTGATCTGTATGTCGATTTTATGCAATTGATATAACTTTGGGCAAATATTCTTAGTTCTGGAAAAGGTTCAGGTGGTAATGATCTTCAAAAATTGAAGATTTCAGATGCATTTGGAAGGGAGGAAAGTTTATAGAATTTCAATTTCATTACTCTCTATGTTTTCAGATTAATAAATTCTATTGGTATATGGCTAAGTATTATTCAGTAAGTTAAATAGGATCTATAAATGCAAGTAAAATAACTAACTAAGGATTTTTGTAATAATTTATATTGTCCAATGTATCTGTCTAATTAACTTGATCTTCAAATATTCACTTTATTCTTTTTAAAGTGGAAAAGAATCAAATCCAAGTTTTTCTAAATGTACAGTTTTGTAAAATCCATTTAAAATCAACTAATATAATTCACTAAGCTAGGAAACTATTTATCCTTGACCTGCATTTTAAATATACCTCAATGAGATGGCTAGTATCATCACACAAACTGCCCTTTATGTACACACAGAGATGCCCTAAATACGGCCCGCGGGCCAGGTCCGGCCCGCGACGTGGTTCCATTCGGCCCGCCGAACCGTCGGTACAAAGTAGTAAATCCCCTCCTTCCAAAGGTAAAAAGATTGAAAAGTCCTTCACATCAATTTGGTCTTCACTTTTTTCTCTGATGGATTGCTACCATGACCTTTAACGTGTCTACGTTTATGAAATGGAATAATGGATAATGGATAATAAAAAGATACCAGAAAAACAATTCGGCGCTGAAGAACAACAACATAAAATCATCATGTTCTGGGCTGGGGTATTTTAACCGATTACTATTCTAATCATGTTGGTCATTTAGACGTCGTAATAGATTCCTGTTGAGCTTTTTCTAGAAAGAAATCAGTAAATATTATTTTACGAGCAGGCATGCTTTTTCTGGATTTTTTTCTCAAGGGGCTTTAGTGCGCCACTTTTGGCGCATGAACAAAGTTGGCAACTCTTGCTTTGGATGCAGTAAAAAAATAAAGTTCTCAAATTTTTTTTGTATTTTTATGTTTGTGTTATTTGCTTTTAAAGAGGTTTTAAAGATCTGGTATACCGGTACATTAATGTCAAATTAATATAAGCGTTTAGACACAAAACAACGTTTTTCGTATATAGGACATAACATAGACATAAGATAAATCATTTAGGCAGGTCAATAATACGCGTTGATTCATTAAGTAACAAAAATATGGAAGTACCCATACGATCTTTAGTGCCCACGGTTAACGAGAGTGTCTTGTGGCCATCACCCCCCCCCCGAACTAAAGCCAGATTGAGTAAACCCAGAACGGCCTTAAATTCCGAAAATTTCAAATTTTATGTTTTCACCGGAATCCAAATCCGAGTCTCTCAGCTGATATGTCTCTAGAGCAGGGGTTCTGAACCTGTGGGTCGCGACCCCCTTGGGGGTCGAATGACGCTTTGCCAGGGTTACCAAAGATAATCGAAAAATTGATTGTTTTTGTTTCTTCTTCTAGTGCTTTGTGTGTGACGGGGGGAGAAGTCTCGGCAGATTTGAGGATTTTAAAAAGGTGTCGCCAAGCTTAAAAGGTTGAGAACCGCTGTTCTAGTGGTAGAGGACTAGAGCTTGCTTATATAGGCTTACCCTCATTAGCAAATGTTTGGAAGAATAAGTTGTAGGTAGTAAGCGGCTGGATCTAGAAATTATACAATGAACACGGGGAAGTATCACTGAGCAGTAGGCACTGAGACAGGGAAAATACTTGCAAGTATTATAGGCTAACACGATAAACACGAATGGACTGGCTAACACATATCTGTTCGTTATCTTTTGATAGCCTCTTGATTCGAGGCAGTCAGCTAAACAAGATCCAGCTATACTCAATGCAAGACAGAGATAAAGTGATCATGAATAAACGTTGAAATATTGGGAGACTGCTATCAAGGGAGATAACAAAACAACACATCAACAAAATAGATGCACTAGTAATGACAAGTTGGACAACAATTTCAACAGGATCAACAAATCTTAATCAGTGAGCTAACAAAGAATTTACCGAGAAATACATTGAAAGATTGATAAGGGAGATAATCAAATATAAAAATAATAATAATACAAGAATTGTAAAATTGGTTTTAAGTACTGTGACAAGAATAGAACACGCACACACACACACACATAATAATATTAATATTGTTATAAACAGAGCGCAGGTATCAGAAGGAGAGATCAGTGCAAGAGTTGATACGGCGGTACGGCTATTAACGGAGATATATTTGTACAGTCTTATGTTTTGTGCTGCCAATTGTACAATATTGATTGTTATTTATTGACATTAAATTATACGTTACTTTGGAGCCCGGAGTTGTCAAGTTTTTTAAGTTGGTGGTGTATGTTGCAGTTTGCAGAGAGCCTGGATAGTGAGATTCGTAACACTGGTGTCAGAAGTGGGATGTGCTATGGCTGCTACGAAGACGCTAGACCAACTCCTTGTTTGTGCAGGAACTAAGTTCTTTAAGTTGTTGGTGTATGTTGCAGCTTGCAGAGAGCCTGGATAGTGAGATTCGTAATCC
>JADKLZ010023185.1:0-19344 GCA_021533235.1 Biomphalaria straminea | reverse complement strand
TTGTATTGGTCAAAAAGTAAAAGGATTTTGGCTAGAATGTCTTACGAATGAAAATGTTCTTTTCAAAGCAAATGACTGACTATTCTCAGTGTAGATAGCGTAGAATAATAAACATAGTCCTACCATGCAGGCTCGTAAATTATTACAATGTGTTCATTCTTCAAAGTCTAATGTCCCACATCTAAACAAAGGAAATGGTCATAACATAGACATACTTGCTTACACTGAACTTGATTTTCAACACGCAGTAGTCGAATTTGCGTACGCTGCCGCCTCTTTTGCTGTAATTATAAACCTCGCAAAACGGAAGTGATATTCAATCACCCAAGAAAATCTACTCAGCCCCAAAGATCACCGTGAATAGACACCCCTTAACGTGGTAATTAACTTCACAAATCTGGGAAGATTAGTATCAAATGACGCATTGCTTTTAAAGGAGGTTGATAAGTGTCTGATCAGGGCCAGTAGTGCTTTTGGACGAGAGTTTGGCTAAATAAATCGCTCCGCCTACATTCAATATCCATTTCTCGAAGTATTGGTTCTCTCAACCTTTCTTGAGCTTCTTATTGTCCGACAGTCACGCTAAGCAGAGCATGGTGAAAATTTTGACGTGGTTTGAATAACCTATTACGCAGTGGCGTAGCGTAGGGGGATGTTTTCAAAATCTCCCCTGGCCCCCACTTAGGGGGGACCCCAAACGGGTGTCCGAAATTTGTTTGTAAATTCAAAAATATATATATTTGATTGACAAATAGTGTCAAGTACCAGTACGTTTTTAAATATTTTTCCGAAAGACAAAAGTTTAAGTTAGTTTTTCATTTTAAAATTCAAATCTTTAATAGATTTGTTGCCGATTTACTTTACTTTCAAAAGAGATCAAACGTACTTGCAGCAAAAACTAAGAATATTACTCTCTTTGTTGCCACAAACAGGGGCGTCCTTAGCAGTGCGCGGGGCCCTGTGCGTGTGTCATGTGCGGGGCCCTGTAAGGATAAACTATATATGCCGTACCACATCACGCTAATCGGCTTATCCGTCTCTAACGCTGTAACAATAAGAAGTCAGTATGTCCGCCTTAACGCTGTGGCCTTCCTTATTTTTGTTACAAAACATAGAACATTGCGTAGCCATTGTTGCGTGACTATTGGCCGCGCTAAGTCATAAATATACTGTATTGTAATTGTTCTGCATAAAGAAAATTCTTTCAACTTAAAAAAAGTTTTAAAATTACTCCCATGACCATAACCTATTGGAACAAAAACACAAAAAGCAACCAATTCAATAATATTTATTTCGTATATTAACATCTATATCCAATCGGATTTTATTAGAAAAATGTGTGGTGATCAAGTTTGTGACAATAAAATCTCCGATCGCGGTGCCCCCCTCAAGCGCGGGGCCTGGGGTGGCTGCCCCACTTGCCACCCTCTAAAGCTGCTACTAGCCAGGACTAGGTCTGGCCTGCGGATATGTCTGTTAAGCATAAATCCAAAAGCAATATTTTTTAACTGTGATAATCACTTTCTCAACCTGGCAGCTTTTCATTCTGCTGAGATAGATCAAACAATTGTCACCTTTTTTGGAACTGTACATGAATTGTTCAACTTTTTTTTCCAAATTAACCCCCAGATATCCTTCCTTTTGAAGTTATTATCACATCCTTCCTTTTAAAGTTCTTAAGACTGATATCTACTAGAAACTTTAATAATTCGACAACTTCTGGTTGTCTTGATTGGCACAAAAGGTTCTCTAGACGTTGATCTATAACTCTCTGTTTTGTTTGTTCTAACGGTTTACTGTTCGTTGCCTTCGTCGGTATCATAGTACCCAGAGATATCTTCATCGAAACTCTTGTTCAAAAAGCGTTGATTTCTTCTGTTTTTTTTTCCATCGTTTGTTTATGATGTAAGATCTTGGTGAGTAATGTTTTTTTTATGACAACTGCTTTCTGCCATGTTTGTCCTAGACGAACTCTCACCTTCTCTCCGACAGGGTAATCTTTGGGTAGTCTTGCTTTTGCATCGTATTTCACTTTGCTTTTCATCTGTCGTTCGTTGAGTGATGTCTCTGCATTTTCGATTACCGATGGTTTCAATGGTTTGGGATTAGTTGGAATGATGTCCCTGAGTCTTCTACTCATCAGCAGTTGGGATTCTAATCGGAGTATTTCTATACTCGAGCATAGCTATATATAGATCCTTCCTATTATTGTATTTCACATATCCTTTTGATTTGGTACAAAACTGAAACAATGAATATATTG
The DNA here is from genome assembly GCA_021533235.1 of Biomphalaria straminea. Classification (NCBI taxonomy): domain Eukaryota; kingdom Metazoa; phylum Mollusca; class Gastropoda; family Planorbidae; genus Biomphalaria; species Biomphalaria straminea. The sequence goes on along the minus strand of JADKLZ010023185.1, from coordinate 17,081 downwards.
AAACCCATTCAAGGTTTCTGCAAAATGATGAGAAACGGATGAAGCTGATCACCCAATCCAACGAAGAAGCAAAAGAAGGTAGTGAATACTATGAATTCCCTGTAATCAAACCAACCAGAAGAAAGAAAAGACTTTATAGGAAGTTGAGTTGTAATGTAGGACTGTCAATAGAACTTCAATTCAAAAGTTTTGCGACAGAAGTGCTGGACAGATTTCATATGGGGATGAAGGAAAGATTACAAAGGCTGGAAAACAATGGATACCTTTGGGTTTCTTCTTGAACCAAGACACCTGTTGGATGATGACACGCTTATGACAAACTGTGTTACTTTTTTCTGTTTGTATGATGAAATAAATGGCAAATCGCTTGTTCAATGATGTAATTGATGTACGAGCAGTTTTCATCAACAAGCCAGTAATACAATCCACAATAGACATATTGCTGAAACAGGCTTCATATGGTAATTACGTGTGCTCAAACCTTGCAACCTCCTCCGAATACCGCTAACTCAGGCCTCTTCCATTGCGTCATTCTCAAAGCTCAAGTTTATCAAAAACTATCACAGGAGCACAATGACGCAAGAAAGGCTAATCATGGCTTAAATGTCATTGAAGTCATAAATACTATAAAGTATAGATGTAGATGATGTTATAGATGTCTTTGCTGCAAAGAATGCACGAAGTGAAGCGATATGAATTGAGATTTGTTATTAGTGCATTATTTAGCTAATAAAAAACGGCATTAATTATTAAAAGAGTCTTAATAATTTTGTGTATTGTTAAATTTTCTGATATATTGAGCCAATTAGATCTTGGGCTTATATATTTTTTTGCGTACATTATGTCATTATATCATATGTCGAATGTGAAAATGCATGGGGCCCCCAAAGAGGTCGATCCCCCCCCCCGGCCACCGAACCCCTAGCTACGCCCCTGCTATTACGTACTTATTTAAACGACTGACAAAATAACACTTCGTAATTCGTTTAAGTTTTTGTTTAAAGTATTTTTTTTACACAGTTAAACAGTTGTAAGTCACTTCGTCTGAGAAACGTATGGTAAACTCTATCATTAATTGTTTCTGCCTGTATACTTTGTAGGCTAGTTGTTAACGTTCACTTTGTATTTTTACCGGCCCCCGTAAGGGGAAAAAGCCGCTATTAGGTTTGTGCAAAATGTCCGTCTGTCCGTCTGTCACACTCAGGGCGCCAAAACTAGAAGAGATACGAAAAATATTTTTTCACCATTAAATGCGGCTTGAAAAGTTTAGGTGCAACGGCTACTTTTAGTTTTCTAAAAGCAAACCGTTTAATTTATAAAATTAATTATGCAAGCGATTTTTTAATAACAAAACACCAATTCTACAACAATTACGTAAATGTAAGGGAGGAAATGTTAGTATAAAAAATGCTATAACCATATCGATATCACGCACATTTTTTTAAATGAACTTTTAGCAGATACTTTCGTGTACTAGCATAAAGCCCGGCAATGAAATGATTCTAAACTAATTTCTTATTTTTTTTTTAAAATCAGATTAAAAAAAATAGCGAGAAGATAATTATTTTCAACTTAGAAGGAACATCCGAAACATCTTGCGAATAGGCGGATCTAACAGTGATCCGACTCCGACGGGGGCCGCCTCTGAATTTGTGTATCACACAAACTCTCTTTGTAATCTTGTTCTATTTTCTGTCCATTGAGGTTTGATCTCTGTTATTATCATCATGGGTTTTAGAGTCATATGTAAGCCTCAGTGGGTCCCAGGACGTGTTTTCTTAACATTAGATTACATGAGCAAAAGACCAAGGAAAAGTTGGTAATGCAATACAAACGCGTACAAATAGTATAGGTAGATTTTTCTTTATTGCCGGATTTTTTATTACCTTTCATTATATGTTAAAACAACTGATTAGAAACTTGTTACTTTGTGGTTTTAATTAAAGAAAAAACTAACAAAAATATTTGAAAATAAGAGAGGCATTTAAGAGTTGATGAATTACCTTGATTTTTTTTATTACAGTTTTACCCATTCAATATACAGCATCTTTTAATTTGTCTTTCTTAGTATGCTTCGAAGAAACTAAAGAATTTTATCTTTACAACTGTATATTACTATTTTAAAATATGTAAAATAAAATGCATGCCATATGCTGCGAAGTCTTGTCAATGCCCCCATCACCAAGTCAGCTAGTTCTTCTCAGGTCCCCGCTAGGCCATCTATGTCATCCACGAAGCGCAAGTTAGTATTTCTTCTTCCTCAAGTGCTAACAGTAACTTCATAGCCCTTGAGAGCATCTTCCATTATCCTTTCAAGAAAGATATTGAAGAATGTTGCTGAAAGTATGCAGCTTTGTCTTACTTCAACTGTGGATTTGAACCAGTCCCCAATATTATTCTTGGTGTTGGAGATACTTTTCACAGAGTATTCTGAGGTTTAGGATTTGCTATTTTGTGCTGCAACCTTGTCTAAAACTCGCATGTTCTTCTGAAATGATGTTGTCTACTATCGGTTTTAGCCAGTTTAATATAATTTTTAACACTACTATGCTGTATTCCATTCAGTCTTCCTTAGTAGGACATTGGCTTAGAAATGTAGATTTTGTCACAAGAAATCCTGTTGTTTATTTAGTGATGTTTCTCATTCATGTATAGTTCAACATACATATCTTTCTAATCAGCAAACAGCTGACCTTTACATCCTCTGCCCTATAGACCACAAGGTCTGAAATGGGAACTTTTTCTAAATAAGAAAACTCTCTTTGCTTAACACAGAATTAGGCAATCTATAGACTTCCTAGGCAAAGTAGTAAATGAAGAATCATTTTGTACTGTGCCCTAACACCCCCCCCCCCGACATTCTATAGAATGCCTGCATTTTGCATTTTACAGGTAACTTATACATATATTTAACCATTTATAGTATGTCTGGTTAGTTAAGGTACTGGTGCGTCGTGTTAATAGTGCGAATGGTGTGGTCTTATTCCACATACTGTTTTTTTTTGTTTCTCTTTATTATCAGGTTTATACTAGATGAATGTTTAGTAGGCTAAATATTTGAATAGAAAGTAAGACATTATAGTTTAGTACATTACTTGGTGAATAAAATGGGCTCGATTTGTAAAGGAAATAAAAACACCGCATTCATTCTATAAATATCTGAACATAGAATATCTCCGCATGTCGCCATACAATCCCCCAAAATAATGAGCAGATAGTGGAATGTAAGTTTGACTATGTAAAAAAATAAATATAGATATGCGTAGTTAAAATTAGATTTTAATTAAAAGGTCACACGAAGAAGACCTACTTCTGGTAGTTTTAGTCTAGGTCTTATCTCTTATCGCGAGACAATACATTGTTATACTTCATTTGACTTAATGAAAGTGTATAAAGGTTTAAAATATGAGCCAACTTTTTAATTAGGTTATCTCTTTAGTTCTGTGACCTCTGTTGAACAAAATTTCATTAAAGTCATTTGAAGATTGTATTTTGTCAAGGAAACATTAATATTGAAGAAAATGAGACTGTTCCTATTTCTTTGTCTTCTGGTATTCCTTGCTTATGTAGCAGTCATCGAAGGTAAGGAGTTCTTTTCTCTAGGCAAGTAATTTTCTTTAGTGGCGGATGGGGGTATTAAATAAATTCTCAATGAAAATTAAAAAAATAAATAAATAAAATAAATACATGTAAAGTCAAATAGCAAAACAAGTTGAACAAAGCTACATGTCGAAGTGCCAAAAGGTAAACGTCAGCCCATTTGAAATTCTGCAATCCCAACTAAACAAACTTTAAAATTTAGCTATTGAAACAAGTCCGCCTAATCATTCACTCTCAAAGCCTCTAATTGTAATTAGTGTGAATGACCTTGGATAAGCATTCCCAGTTTTAAGCATTAATTTAGTATACTAAATGGCTTTAAATGTATATAGCTTACCAATAAATCACTATGGCTGTACATTAGAATCACATGTAGGCTAGGGAATGAATCGGGGGCATGTGGCAATGACCAATGATATTGTAAATAAAACAAAACTTATGACCCAAACAAAAAAAGATGGAAGAATCATGAAATATTAAATTAAAGTTATGTATATATATATATATTGTTTAGTGATATTCAAGAAATATAAAAAGTGAAGAAAACGGTTTTGTTAAGTGTTAATCTATCAATTCTTTGTTTTGTTTCTTTTGGTTGTGAAAGACATTACTAAGGTACCTAAGTTGCAGCTAACTGAACTCTGTTTTTTAATTACGCAAACTTTTACCTTTTTTTCGCCAAATTTACTAATGAACAAAGAATTCATCATAAAAAGTTATAATTGCCGCTTTATTGTAGTAAAATGTATTGACCAAACGAGCAACATTATATAATTGTATATTTAGTAATATATGATCTACATAATTGTGTATTAACCCATGGCTACGAATATTTTTTATCTAGGCTTACCCTTATCAAACATTCTATGTCAGCCAGTCTTGTGCTTCGTTGATCCTTGCATGGTGGCTAATTGTCCAGGCACTTGTGTTCAGTAAGTATTTATTCACTATAGTGCACATAAAAATATGAAGTTGGTAACAGTTTGTCTTTAACACAAATAAATAAAGCTAATCTTCATTTCGACGTTCTTCTTAAAATCAACGCTTTATTCTTTTAACGTATACATTATCATTACATTTGACTAATGTCTACAACAAAGCCTTGTGTGTATTCCTAAGTGTATGTTTACACTAAAATATCATAAATTCAGAATGAACCAAGTTAGATAATTTATTAGTTTCAATTTATGACAAAACATCACATCAGTTTTCCATTGACCTGGCAGTAAATGTTAGGATTGTTCTATCCTTCCATATAAGATTTTCTAAAATGAAAAAAATTATAATAATTACAATTTAAAAAACAAATAAAATAAATCCAAGTGTGATTTCAAAATGTCACCAAAATCACTTTATAGTTTTACTTCTTTTCCTTTTTTTACCTTGACCATTTTTTTTTTCTTTTTAAAGACTTTTAATATTTGTATTTTGAATATTTCAAATTCCCCCTCAACTGAGACTGCATAATGTAAGTATATATTTAATGTTTTTTTTTTAAAGTCTAATAACGACTTTCTTTCAACAGAACCTGTGCATGTGGACATACCTGTCTGTAAAAGAAAGAGCAGTTGGTGGAGTTTCTAAGCAACAGTTCAAATGCCAAATATACTAAACAAAACTTTATTTTATTGAGAAAAATAACATGTTCAATTATTTTGTAATCTTTGTCTTGTTTTTTGTTTCATGTTTTATTGTCAGAATTTGTTTTTAAATTTGCGTTTTTTTTTGTTTATACTCTAATTCATAGGATTAAATTGATTGAATTAGAAGGATTAAATAACTAATGCTGTGCGCATAAAATCACTTCTTTTTTAGAACCACTTATATCGTTGATTATGAAAGGTACAAGCTCGCCACTTAATATAAGACATTTTAATGTCTTGTCTTTTCACTGACCTGATTCTACAACAGTACAAGTGTTTTCCTTGTGTCATTATTATTTATTCTATTATTATATTTGGGGTGTATATATATACAGGTAGTCATCGACTTACGACGGTGTTCAGTTAACAAGAATGAAACTGCGAAAGAGTTAAATGAAAAGCACGGAACCAAACGAATGTACAAAGAAAATTACATCGGATATGGTTTCATATCTTCAGGACCTGAAGACTGCAATTCTGTCTGATCTGCAATGAGGCGCTTGTTCCAAGCCAATTGAAGAGACATTAGGAAACCAAACATCCAGCTGTAAAAGTGTGACTGAAAGAATACTTGGAAAACATCAGGGCTCAACAAAATAAACAAGCTAAGTGTCTCTGTCGTGGTCTCTTCAAGTTGATGAATCCACTGACGTTAGTTTCAAAGCCCAGCTGCTAGCTTTTATTTGGTTCATAAAGGATGAAACATGTGTCAACTAATTCTTATTTTGCAAAGACTTACAAACTACAACCAAAGGCAAAGATATTTTCAAAGTGGCGAACGAAAATATTTTCAAACTACAGTGAAAACATTGTGTCAGCGTTTGCACCGATGGCTCTCCTTCCATCTCGAAAGGAGTCTTCGACTGCTTTCCTTCTTGCAATGAATATGCTTCAAATAAAGAAATAACCCCCGATATTCTAGACACTTTTGATACACCTGCAGTCAGCATTGCAGTATTACTTTCCAACAAATGGAAGAATGAGTATGGATGGGTCAGCTATCCATTTGGAAACATTGGAGCTACAGCTCTTTCAACTGAAGAAGAAGAGTAGCTCATTGGATTTAAAAAACGATGCAGTTCTTATGTCACGTTTTGCATAGAAAAGCCTGGATGTGTTTTTGATTTCAATCAACAAGTTATTTGCTGCAATCAGTTTAAAAGCAATCAAAATAGTTCTTCCATTTGCATTTTCGTGGTTTGGTGAGATAGCATTTTCAGCACTGACTGAAATCAAGTCTAAGAAAAGAGAGAGACTTTTTACAATAGATTATTAAATGCGAGTTTGTTTGTCTACTTTTGAGGCTCGATTAGATTGCATTTGCTCTCAAAAACAGGCACACCCTTCACATTAAATGTAATACTTAAAACAGGTAAAATATTTTTTAAATTATAAAACAACTGTCGCTCTACGTGGTGTGCCGCGAAATTTTTGTTGTTTTTTTTTATTGTGCCGGCAGACAAAAAAGACAGAAACACTGAACTAAGTTGTAATGACCTGCCAATTTCTGTTGGTGTTTCCCCCTTATCAGATCGCCTTATGATGTCCATGGTGGTGGCCTTCCTTTTCTTTTCTTTGCTGCATCCTTTTCTTTAGGTTCAGATGAGTCTAGCTTACGTTTGGGAGCCTTAATGTAGGGTCCTATGGCATGCAGGAGACTAGCTTTCCTCTTGTTACGGTACAGTGTACAGTCCTGGACTACACTACTGTATAAATGTATGCCTCCGCCACTGCACGTATTCGACATACGTCGCAAAACCGCGTAAATCGGACTGAGCCGTCGTAAACAGCGTCGTAACCATGAAACGACGTAAGTCGAGACCGTCGTAACCCGAGGACTACCTGTATATATTATATGAGATACAACATGTGATAAATCTAAAGATTACATATATGTAATATGACCTGCATTATTAAAGACAGATAATGAACGCACCGCTAATTATAACGTATTCGGCTAGGTAAATATTACAACAACAAAATAGAATAGTCCATTGAAAACTACTAGATCTTCTAGATCAGTGGTTCCCAAACTTTTTTGTCTCGTAGACCCCTTGCCATATTTTCCGTTTTTCAGTAGACCCCCTGCTTCAGTTATAGTTCATTTTTGAAAATGTATTAACTTCAAATATTACGTTTTTTATATCTAATTTATAATCAGTAAGTCGAATAGTCAGACAGTCATTTAAAATTCAAGTTATATCTTTTTATTTTAAAAAAAACAAACATAAACCAAAATAATAGTTCTTATGTATTACATACAATCATCAAACACACTGGAAACGTTTTGTTTTTAAAGGTTTGCAACCCTACCATACGTTGCTACTAAGATTATGTTTCATTTAAGGATTTGCTCAATGAAATAGTCCTTCTAAGCATTGTGTTAAGAATCATTGATCATTTAAAAAGTTTTCGCCAAGAACTTTTTTATGTGGCTTTATGCCTATAAAATACTACATATTACCAGACAAGATTGACTCAGCCATCTTATAGAGAAATATGTCATTTGGAGAAATATGTTGTTTGAAGAAAGAAAACCTTGACAACAAGAATTTAGTGAACTTTCTTCTAAAAATTAATTTCTATGACAACCATTGAGTCGAATTTTTCTAAAGAAGCAAACTCAAATGAAGGAGCTTGAATACTCAAAGAATGACCAAATTGAGAAAAACTAATAATTAGTTGTTATAAATCACGTCCATTGCCAATGGTGAGCTATCTGATAGCTACAGAGCAGAAATAGAAGCAACGGAACTAGCAGCTATCACCCCAGCAAATCACCCAAGTACTCCAAATAAAATTTCTTCCTGACCGATGCAAAAACAGACCAAATTAAAAAACAGACCAAATTAAAAAACAGACCAAATTAAAAAACAGACCAAATTAAAAAAAAACAGAACAAAACTTAAATTCCTTAAATGTGAAACGACTCAGCACATATTTAACAAGAAGAAAATGATAAGACTGGCACACTCGCCAAGTGTGAGAGAACAAATACAAATGAAGAAACTAATAGTGAATAAAGAAAAAAGGAGAAATGGACAAGAAAGGCGAAGCCTATTATAAACTATCATGATACGAACAAGGATTCATTTTTCACATAAGAACCAGGCACAACAGAATAAGACAGCACATGTTCTTGAAGCTGAAAATTAGAACCAGTGAAATTTACCATTGAGGAGTGTCACCAGAGAATGCTGACTCTGTACATCAAAACTGCATTCTTCAACAAAAGACCCAAACAAGACAAAGGCCCCAAAAACACCATCATAGAAGAGAAACTATATAGAGAGCTGTCTGATCTGGAAACCATTGTGCAGTTCATTTCATATAATGATCTATTGGCCTAGAGATTATCTGAACCCTCCAACATTAATATAACTACGAAGAAGCTTTTATTGTTATAACTCATCTTACTATATGATGCCGATAGAGATTTTTTGGATCTATTCTGAACTTTATCTCTGAGTATTCGGAAGTTTTTCAAATCTTTATCTTTTATCAGGGTGGCATCGTATCAAATGATCCTCCAGCTTCATTGGTTTTATAGCGTCATAACAAAGCACATAAGCACTCGCTTATTTGAGATGGAAAGAATAAAGTCCTATTTCAAATACTCAACGCTGTTTTAATAGAGTTAATAAATTAAATACAACAATTTTTCATTCGTGCATTTAGTAATAAATGAGTGTATAAAATAACTGCATTAACGGGATATCAAAATTCAAGTTGAATTTGATGAAATTTGATTCATTATCGTAGACCCCATGCCTTGTCATAGACCCCAATTAGCTTTTTCACTTTCGTAGACCCCTTGGAAGTCTCCGTAGACCACTGGGGGTCTATATAGACTATAGACCACTTTGGGAATCACAGCTCTAGATTATTAAGTATAAATTTAATCCTTTTTTTAAATTCACTTTTCAAAAGATACATTGCATTAAAAAACAACAACTAATTATGTGGTATCACAACTACAAATGTAAGAACTTTGTTCAGAATTGCTCATAGTTCTCTTTTTCCTTTGCTTGTCCCTTTTCCTGCACTAGACATACAACCCACAAGGGTTTGCATCTCACACAAGGTGCATGATCTTTGGAGTTTTAAAGGTCAATGTTTTTAGCTATTTACAGTATTTTATGGTATAATGTTCAAACTTGTGCAGTGATACAATTCAATTAATTGTAACCACATTGTCACCTTGTGATGGTCTGTAAACGTTACATAAACGTAAGGGTTGACAAAGGTACATAGTTGTTTTTGTAACCAGCACCATCACAATCTGTAGGAGAAACATTTCAACAAAATCATTTCAAAGCTCAATGTAATAAATGGCGGCAACATGACGGCGACTGACTTCAACGACAGTATTTCAGAAATAATTTATGAAAAAATTGTAGGCGAATCAAAATCAAAGTATTACATGTAACACAAAACAAATAAAAAATAATCTTATTATGTTTTCCAAGCTTAAAGTATTTCAATCTGTCCGTCTATCTATCTGGTGAAAAGTTACAACATATTATTTCTCCAACACACATTCTCAAATCCGGTTGAAACTTTGCACGATTATTCAGTGGCATAGACAGGAAATCAATATCAATAAATCAATAAAGAGAGATAACCGATCGGTCATTTAACCACTGGTAATTTTTGTTTTGCCACCGCCAATGGATATTTATCATTCAGTATTAAAAGATAAGGCTAAATATGTAGGGTTAGGTTCCAATACAAATTTTCCCATTATTTCTCCCAGACCGATTCTCGGATCCAGTTGGAATTGTGAAAAATAATTTATTGTACCTAACAAACTCTCTGTAGAAACTTAGTACTTTTGCTAGGGAGAGGCTAAAAAAATATCCTAATTGTCACTTACAAAGACCGAATCACGAATGAAGAGATTAGAAACAGGATGAATACAGCAATTGGGCCCGGCCGGCTAACTACAGTAAAAAAAACGTAGACTCTAACAATATAGCCACAAAACAATGTCTCAGGGCTCGCAAAGACTTTCCTTCAGGGAACAGTACCAGAAAGAAGAGGTAGAGTAAGCGATGGGAAGACAAAATGATAGAATGGACAGGCTTGTCATGAATGAAATTCTAAGGCAACGGACAGAGACGAATTGAGAAATACGGTTGACAGATCCTGTGTGGTGCCCCAAATGACTAAGGGATAGATGAAGGTAAACAAAACATGAATTTTAAAAATTAAGCGATGATTTAATTAATTATTGTTAAATAATTAATATTAATATTTAAAAATGTTTCTATATATCGCAAACTTCCTGCTTATAGCATGCTCAAAGAGCTATTAGTGAAGCAAGGGAGAGAAGGTCTCCATGCTGTCTTTAGGCGCTCAATAAACACAACTCTGTTTGAGTCGGGTGTCAAACCTCCAGCCCATTTTGATAGATAGCCAAGCCCAAGCCCAAGTGTACTTAACGTCTCTGCCAAACATACCAAATAAAAGTAATAACTTCTACATTACTGAAATATATAGTTTTAAGTGCGAGTTCTTCGCCTAGATAACTTTTGTTACTAATATGACTTTCATATTTTGCTTTTCTTAATCTATATTACATTTACACATTTAAAGTTTGTCTTTGTTATATTATTTTATAAACTAAAAAAAAAGTTAAAACATATATTTATCGCTTGCTAACAAAATTAACTTTTCCTTTTAAAAACTTTTTTGTATTGTATGCGCAAATATAAAGGAAGGCGTCAAGATATTTCAGCTCAAGGTGAATATCGTATTCTGTGATATCTCCGTACATTCATGTTGATAATTGTTATTTGGTCAGCACTTAGTAACATATACATCTTCTGTTTTCCTCCCAGTTAATAAATATTTTTTAAAAAATTGTAAAAAGCTTATCGGGGAGTGTTTGATTGTTTGCTTATCGGGAAGTGTTTGTTTGCTTGAATATTTTTTTATTGTTGTATTTAATTGTGTGTGTGGTTGTGCTGATGTTATTTCTTTAATTGTGATTAGAAGTTTCTAGTTACTGGTCTTTCATTTTTGTGACATTCTCTTATCTTCTCTTCTTATCAGTCAGTCACATTGAATTGACTTTTCATTTCAAGACTTGACTGTGTCTAGAGCAACATTTTAACCATGAAGTTTTTGGTTGTTCTTTGTCTCTTGACATTTATTGCAACTCTATCACTGACTGAAGGTAGGTTTGTTTTCCATCATAGGTAATATGTGTGATGTTAAATAAAACTTTTCTATCAATCAGACATGTTCCATTTGTTTCTTGTATCATCTCAGGTCTTCCAATGTTGATTAACAGTCTTTGTATTGGACAGTCCACTTGTTTCGTCAGCCCATGCATGTATGCTAATTGTCCAGGTGGATGCGTTGAGTAAGTCATTACATATTCACATGCCACTATCAGTGGAATTTATGAAGAAAAATGCTTACTGTAAAGTGTCTCTATATGTATATCTTGGACTGAGTTTTTATAGTTTACTTTCATTGAGTCAGTCAGTACGTTTATTTAAAAGGAGACACCAATCATCGCTTGTAATCATTTCTTAGTTCAAGACCGTGTTGAGGATATGTTCCGTTAAATCGTATTTAAATTTGTATTAACTTCTAAAAGATCTCTACTTTTAAGTGAATCAAAAGATTTTCAAAGTATAATTTAAGTCTGCACTACTAAATAGTACGTTCGTATTTTGCTGTAACTGAAAGACTTATTTAATCAATAAAAGAATAAAAAGACAGTACAGATATAACTATGCAATACATTTTTACCAAAAAATATTAAAGATGGCAATCCAATGATCGTAGAATTTCTACATATAGTGTCCAAATTTGTTAATTGGTCAAAATACCTTTCGTTAACAGAAAGTTTTTTATCATACCAGTAGTAAATGATTTGAGAGTATCTATTTAATCAAAGATTTGTATGCAAAAGAAAACAACAGACTTCTAGTGTCTCCATGTAAACAAGAGCACTATTTCATTATATACATTCTATTAAGTGATTCTTTTTCTTTTATTTCAGAACATGCAACTGTGGCCATACCTGCACTTTATAAAATTTAAAGAAACTGCTATGGCTTTTGTTATGATAAGAATATACAATTTTAATTAAAAAAAAAAAAAAAAAAAAAAAAAAAATTACTGTTTAAATTTTAGTTTTATATTAACTTTCTGTTGTATGTTTCGTGTTTATTAATAAAATTACATTACGGAGTTGTGCAGGAGAAAAATTTTAGTTTAGAAAAGAAACTTAGTCTAAGGCGTACATACATGAAAGACATTATCTTAGCTATATGCAACATGTAGCATAGTCTTAGGTTTACTGGGACATGCAATCTAGTCTATGGTACAATTTCGCTAAAGAGAAGTTTAAGGAGAAGAGGATCATTCTCAAGAAGAAAGTCTAGTCTTTTAATATCAATTATGAGTAATTTATTTTCAAGACCATTCTCAAGTCTTGAACAACTTGTGTAAAATATTTATTGAGTGCCATTTCCTAGACTTTGTTCTGTGATTTAATAATTTTTCCCAACCTACCAATAATTTCCAATCCACTTTGTTGAATGCTTTAAAATCTAAGCGTCACAGGTTGTAGTCACATTTTATATTATTGACCATGAGTTTATTAAGTATTCATTAGCTCCACTCTACATAATTTGATTAAATTGTAGAAAAGTAATCTATTACCAGTACCATAAGGAAATGTGGTTGCTGAATGGTAAATTACATGGTGTGACAAGTAGGTTAAAGATGGTGGCCGTTAAGGTGTCTAGGGGGTTTTAAGAATTTTAGAACCTATCTTGCACATAAGCTTTACAGGCACAGCGTTATGAATGCAGGCAACAAATGCTATTAAGTACAGTTTATTTACATAGAGAAAATAAGTAAAGATAAAATACTGTACAGCGTTAGGATGGGGCCTAACTATTTACATAAAAATGAAACTATCATCATAAGATATGAGAACCAAGTGGTCTGAGTGTCATTAGGCTGGTTGCTTATCTTTAAGTCCTATGCTGCTTTGAGGAGACTGGTATGGCTTATGCTAATATAAAATATATTACGTCATTGTTTATTGTTTATGTTTTTGAGTGAACGTAAAAGATAGAGCGGAAATAAAGAGTTCTCTATATGTCTACCTTAATGAAGACAGTCTCGTTATATTATTTATTGTTAAATTGTAAAGTCTACAGTAGTTTATTAATCTGTGACAACAGAACATGGTGTCAGAAGGGTCAGATATTGTGATCTGGTGTCAGAAGGGTCAGATCTTGTGATCTGGTGTCAGAAGGGTCAGATCTTGTGATCTGGTGTCAGGTCTTGTGACAGATCTGGAAGGTATTCGTTTCTAAATTGCTTTTAAGTACATTGTATTTGTACCAAGTGGCTGTGGTATCATATCACTAGACTAGTTCATATTCAACGTTATTAAATTGTTTTGGATCTAGATCTAGACATAGAATCTAGAATCTGTAATGGAATTATTCGATCCTCCTAAACCGTTGTCACTAGACGGCAATCTGTCTGAAAGATGGAAAAAATGGAGACAAAGTTTTGAACTGTTTATGGTCGCCACTGAAAAGGATACGAAGCCTGAACCAGTGAAGAAAGCTTTACTGCTACACCTGATCGGTGAACCCGCTCGAGACATCTACAATACTTTTGAAGTAATTGAAGATGAGACTGTAGACAAACTCATTGAAAGGTTTCAGAATCATTTTATGCCTAAGTCCAACACTGTTTATGACAGATTTAAATTCTTTACAAGAAGTCAGAAGGACGGTGAAACGTTTGAACAGTACTATACAGATTTAAAGAATTTGTTCAAAGAATGTAAGTTTGACAACCTTCGTGAGGAACTCATAAGAGATCGATTAGTATGTGGCATACAGTCGGATCGAGTGAGAGAGAGACTTCTGAGAGACGTAGACTTAACTTTAGAGAAAGCAGCAAGCATCATTCGTGCTGACGAGCATACACAGAACCAAATGATGGATATGAAAGTGGATATGAAAGGACTACAAATAGATGCTGCTAGTAAAGAAAAGAGGTCAGAAGACAGAATGCCAGTTAAAAACTCACACGAGAGTATGGCAAGGAACCATGGAACAAGTACCATTAAAGATTGCAGATCTTGTGGTAGATCGCATGGAAAACACAATTGCCCAGCATTCGGACAGACATGCCGAAAATGTAAAAAGAGAAATCATTTCGCTGCAAAATGTCGTTCGAAATATTTCAAGGCTGTTGATTTACTGGAAGATGAAAGTCAAGCAAGCCAAGCAAATGAGTTATGGTTTGAGGCAATTGGAACTGACAACAATGTCAGAGTTTGGATGGTTGATGTCAATATTATGGGAAAGATAGTCAAAATGAAGATTGACACAGGAGCACAAGCTAATGTGGTATCAGAGTCAACGTGGAACACTTTAGAAACTGAAAGTCAGTTAAAACAGTCAAATACTACCCTACGAGCATTAGGGGACGAAGCACTAGAACTGAAGAAAGTTGCATCGGTCACATTTAAAGTCGACGATGTGGAAGTTAAAGATGATCTATACGTGATCAAGAAAAGTATAAATCCTATACTAGGACTGAAGACATCTATTGCTTTAAAACTAATTGAAGCAAAGAGAAATGTCGAGGTACATGATGTCAAGCAACAGAATGAAGTTCCACAAGTGTTGATGAAAAATATAAGCAAGTATTCGAAGGACTTGGTACATACAAAATGAAGTATCACATTAAACTAACGGCAGATGCAAAACCAGTTATTCAATGTGCGCGCAGAGTTGCACCATCATTGTATGAAGAATTGAAAAAGAAACTCACACAAATGCAACAAGATGGAGTGATTACAGAAGTTGATGAACCAACAGAATGGGTTCATAACTTGGTTATAGCAAAGAAGAAAGAAAATTCTTTAAGGTTGTGTTTAGATCCCCGAGAACTGAACAAATATATAATGAGAGAACATTTCACTATACCAACATTTGATCAAATCAATAGTTCACTGGGAGCAGCAAAAGTGTTTAGTATACTTGATCAAAAGGATGCATATTGGCAAGTTGAGTTAGATGAGCCAAGCTCTTATTTATGTACATTCAATACTCCGTTTGGAAGATACAGATTTTTGAGAATGCCTTTTGGTATATCCTCAGCAAGTGAAGTACTACAGAAACGTGCTTATCAAGTATTCGGAGACATCCCAGGTGTACATATCATGTCAGATGACATGCTGTTTGCAGCAAAAGATGAACAAGAACATGATCAAATTTTTGAAAATGTTCTGGAAAGAGCTAGAAAGAACAATGTTAAGTTCAACAAGAACAAGATACAATATAAACTTTCTGGTGTTAATTATCTCGGAAGACAAATTGGAGCAGATGGTATTCGTCCAGATCCAGCTAAAATCAAAGCAATAATGGAGATGCCAGCACCAACAGATCGCACGGGAATTCAAAGACTGCTAGGGATGCTGAACTTTCTGTTAAGTTTCATTCCAAACATGTCAACAATCACAAGTCCGTTGCGTGAATTGCTAAAGAAAGATGTATTGTGGCAGTGGAATGCAGAGCAAGAAAATGCTTTCCAGCTAATAAAGAAAACTCTTAGTGAAGCTCCGGTTTTACAGCTGTTTAACCCTGAAAAACCAGTTACTATTCAGTGTGACGCTTCTTCTAAAGGGTTGGGAGCATGTTTAATGCAAGAAGACAAACCAGTTGCGTATACGTCAAGATCATTGACAGAAACAGAGTGCAGGTATGCACAGATAGAAAAGGAAATGTTAGCTATAGTGTTTGCGGCTGAACATTTTCACCACTATATTTTTGGACGAACTGTGACTGTACAATCAGATCACAAACCTTTGCAAACTATTGTGATGAAGCCTTTACACAAGATTTCACCAAGACTTCAGTTGATGATGTTAAGACTATTGAGATATCAACTAACAGTAACTTACACTCCAGGTTCAAAGATGCAAATAGCTGATACGTTATCGCGTGCGTACATCAGTGGTCAAGAACAATCAAATTCAGATGATGACATGGTTATGAGGATTCATAGCGCAACAGCACAGTTTCCGGGAAGTGATCAGAAGATTATTGAAATTAGACGGAAAACCGAAACTGATGCTAAATTGAAAATATTAATTAATTATGTCAGAGAAGGTTGGCCAAAGTTGAAAGCTCAAGTGCATGAAACAGTAAAGGTGTACTGGTCATTTAAAGACAGTATTCACGAAGAAAATGGAATATTGTTTTACGAGAACAGAATCATAATTCCTTCAAGCATGAGAAATGAAATTCTCGACAAGTTGCACACAGGTCATTTTGGTCTTGAGAAAACCAGGTCGAAGGCAAGACAGAGTGTGTTTTGGCCAGGACTGTCTAAAGATATTTTTTCAACCATAATGAAATGTTCAACCTGTGCAACGTTTAAAAGAAACAATGTGAAGGAAAAATTGCTACCTCATGCTGTACCAGACAGACCATGGAAAAAGGTTGCGACAGATTTGTTTGAATGGCGAAACAATGATTATTTGCTAGTTGTGGACTATTTCTCAAAATACCCTGAAATAAAACGACTGGAGAACAAAACAGCAGAATGTGTTATCAGGGCACTGAAAGGAATTTTCGCTAGACATGGCATACCAGAAGAAATAGTGAGCGACAATATGCCATTCAACAGTTATCAATATAGAGAGTTTGCTTCTGATTGGAATTTCAAGATAACTACATCAAGTCCCAGGTACCCTCAATCAAATGGTCAAAGTGAGGTGTATGTTGGTATAGTAAAGCAGATATTCAACAAAGCATACAAAAGTGGGAAAGATCCATA
>JADKLZ010023184.1:0-19612 GCA_021533235.1 Biomphalaria straminea | reverse complement strand
TTGTATTGGTCAAAAAGTAAAAGGATTTTGGCTAGAATGTCTTACGAATGAAAATGTTCTTTTCAAAGCAAATGACTGACTATTCTCAGTGTAGATAGCGTAGAATAATAAACATAGTCCTACCATGCAGGCTCGTAAATTATTACAATGTGTTCATTCTTCAAAGTCTAATGTCCCACACCTAAACAAAGGAAATGGTCATAACATAGACATACTTGCTTACACTGAACTTGATTTTCAACACGCAGTAGTCGAATTTGCGTACGCTGCCGCCTCTTTTGCTGTAATTATAAACCTCGCAAAACGGAAGTGATATTCAATCACCCAAGAAAATCTAATAAGCCACAAAGATCACCGTGAATAGACACCCCTTAACGTGGTAATTAACTTCACAAATCTGGGAAGAGTAGTATCAAATGACGCATTGCTTTTAAGGGAGGTTGATAAGTGTCTGATCAGGGCCAGTAGTGCTTTTGGACGAGAGTTTGGCTAAATAAATCGCTCCGCCTACATTCAATATCCATTTCTCCAAGTATTGGTTCTCTCAACCTTCAGCTTCTTATAGTCCGATAGTCACGCTAAGCAGAGCATGGTGAAAATTTTGACGTGGTTTGAATAACCTATTACGCAGTGGCGTAGCGTAGGGGGATGTTTTCAAAATCTCCCCTGGCCCCCACTTAGGGGGGACCCCAAACGGGTGTCCGAAATTTGTTTGTAAATTCAAAAATATATATATTTGATTGACAAATAGTGTCAAGTACCAGTACGTTTTTAAATATTTTTCCGAAAGACAAAAGTTTAAGTTAGTTTTTCATTTTAAAATTCAAATCTTTAATAGATTTGTTGCCGATTTACTTTACTTTCAAAAGAGATCAAACGTACTTGCAGCAAAAACTAAGAATATTACTCTCTTTGTTGCCACAAACAGGGGCGTCCTTAGCAGTGCGCGGGGCCCTGTGCGTGTGTCATGTGCGGGGCCCTGTAAGGATAAACTATATATGCCGTACCACATCACGCTAATCGGCTTATCCGTCTCTAACGCTGTAACAATAAGAAGTCAGTATGTCCGCCTTAACGCTGTGGCCTTCCTTATTTTTGTTACAAAACATAGAACATTGCGTAGCCATTGTTGCGTGACTATTGGCCGCGCTAAGTCATAAATATACTGTATTGTAATTGTTCTGCATAAAGAAAATTCTTTCAACTTAAAAAAAGTTTTAAAATTACTCCCATGACCATAACCTATTGGAACAAAAACACAAAAAGCAACCAATTCAATAATATTTATTTCGTATATTAACATCTATATCCAATCGGATTTTATTAGAAAAATGTGTGGTGATCAAGTTTGTGACAATAAAATCTCCGATCGCGGTGCCCCCCTCAAGCGCGGGGCCTGGGGTGGCTGCCCCACTTGCCACCCTCTAAAGCTGCTACTAGCCAGGACTAGGTCTGGCCTGCGGATATGTCTGTTAAGCATAAATCCAAAAGCAATATTTTTTAACTGTGATAATCACTTTCTCAACCTGGCAGCTTTTCATTCTGCTGAGATAGATCAAACAATTGTCACCTTTTTTGGAACTGTACATGAATTGTTCAACTTTTTTTTCCAAATTAACCCCCAGATATCCTTCCTTTTGAAGTTATTATCACATCCTTCCTTTTAAAGTTCTTAAGACTGATATCTACTAGAAACTTTAATAATTCGACAACTTCTGGTTGTCTTGATTGGCACAAAAGGTTCTCTAGACGTTGATCTATAACTCTCTGTTTTGTTTGTTCTAACGGTTTACTGTTCGTTGCCTTCGTCGGTATCATAGTACCCAGAGATATCTTCATCGAAACTCTTGTTCAAAAAGCGTTGATTTCTTCTGTTTTTTTTTCCATCGTTTGTTTATGATGTAAGATCTTGGTGAGTAATGTTTTTTTTATGACAACTGCTTTCTGCCATGTTTGTCCTAGACGAACTCTCACCTTCTCTCCGACAGGGTAATCTTTGGGTAGTCTTGCTTTTGCATCGTATTTCACTTTGCTTTTCATCTGTCGTTCGTTGAGTGATGTCTCTGCATTTTCGATTACCGATGGTTTCAATGGTTTGGGATTAGTTGGAATGATGTCCCTGAGTCTTCTACTCATCAGCAGTTGGGATTCTAATCGGAGTATTTCTATACTCGAGCATAGCTATATATAGATCCTTCCTATTATTGTATTTCACATATCCTTTTGATTTGGTACAAAACTGAAACAATGAATATATTGAAACCCATTCAAGGTTTCTGCAAAATGATGAGAAACGGATGAAGCTGATCACCCAATCCAACGAAGAAGCAAAAGAAGGTAGTGAATACTATGAATTCCCTGTAATCAAACCAACCAGAAGAAAGAAAAGACTTTATAGGAAGTTGAGTTGTAATGTAGGACTGTCAATAGAACTTCAATTCAAAAGTTTTGCGACAGAAGTGCTGGACAGATTTCATATGGGGATGAAGGAAAGATTACAAAGGCTGGAAAACAATGGATACCTTTGGGTTTCTTCTTGAACCAAGACACCTGTTGGATGATGACACGCTTATGACAAACTGTGTTACTTTTTTCTGTTTGTATGATGAAATAAATGGCAAATCGCTTGTTCAATGATGTAATTGATGTACGAGCAGTTTTCATCAACAAGCCAGTAATACAATCCACAATAGACATATTGCTGAAACAGGCTTCATATGGTAATTACGTGTGCTCAAACCTTGCAACCTCCTCCGAATACCGCTAACTCAGGCCTCTTCCATTGCGTCATTCTCAAAGCTCAAGTTTATCAAAAACTATCACAGGAGCACAATGACGCAAGAAAGGCTAATCATGGCTTAAATGTCATTGAAGTCATAAATACTATAAAGTATAGATGTAGATGATGTTATAGATGTCTTTGCTGCAAAGAATGCACGAAGTGAAGCGATATGAATTGAGATTTGTTATTAGTGCATTATTTAGCTAATAAAAAACGGCATTAATTATTAAAAGAGTCTTAATAATTTTGTGTATTGTTAAATTTTCTGATATATTGAGCCAATTAGA
The DNA here is from genome assembly GCA_021533235.1 of Biomphalaria straminea. Lineage (NCBI taxonomy): Eukaryota > Metazoa > Mollusca > Gastropoda > Planorbidae > Biomphalaria > Biomphalaria straminea. The sequence continues at coordinate 16,543 of JADKLZ010023184.1, read as the reverse complement.
TCTTGGGCTTATATATTTTTTTGCGTACATTATGTCATTATATCATATGTCGAATGTGAAAATGCATGGGGCCCCCAAAGAGGTCGATCCCCCCCCCCGGCCACCGAACCCCTAGCTACGCCCCTGCTATTACGTACTTATTTAAACGACTGACAAAATAACACTTCGTAATTCGTTTAAGTTTTTGTTTAAAGTATTTTTTTTACACAGTTAAACAGTTGTAAGTCACTTCGTCTGAGAAACGTATGGTAAACTCTATCATTAATTGTTTCTGCCTGTATACTTTGTAGGCTAGTTGTTAACGTTCACTTTGTATTTTTACCGGCCCCCGTAAGGGGAAAAAGCCGCTATTAGGTTTGTGCAAAATGTCCGTCTGTCCGTCTGTCACACTCAGGGCGCCAAAACTAGAAGAGATACGAAAAATATTTTTTCACCATTAAATGCGGCTTGTAAAGTTTAGTTGCAACGGCTACTTTTAATTTTCTAAAAGCAAACCGTTTAATTTATAAAATTAATTATGCAAGCGATTTTTTAATAACAAAACACCAATTCTACAACAATTACGTAAATGTAAGGGAGGAAATGTTAGTATAAAAAATGCTATAACCATATCGATATCACGCACATTTTTTTAAATGAACTTTTAGCAGATACTTTCGTGTACTAGCATAAAGCCCGGCAATGAAATGATTCTAAACTAATTTCTTATTTTTTTTTTAAAATCAGATTAAAAAAAATAGCGAGAAGATAATTATTTTCAACTTAGAAGGAACATCCGAAACATCTTGCGAATAGGCGGATCTAACAGTGATCCGACTCCGACGGGGGCCGCCTCTGAATTTGTGTATCACACAAACTCTCTTTGTAATCTTGTTCTATTTTCTGTCCATTGAGGTTTGATCTCTGTTATTATCATCATGGGTTTTAGAGTCATATGTAAGCCTCAGTGGGTCCCAGGACGTGTTTTCTTAACATTAGATTACATGAGCAAAAGACCAAGGAAAAGTTGGTAATGCAATACAAACGCGTACAAATAGTATAGGTAGATTTTTCTTTATTGCCGGATTTTTTATTACCTTTCATTATATGTTAAAACAACTGATTAGAAACTTGTTACTTTGTGGTTTTAATTAAAGAAAAAACTAACAAAAATATTTGAAAATAAGAGAGGCATTTAAGAGTTGATGAATTACCTTGATTTTTTTTATTACAGTTTTACCCATTCAATATACAGCATCTTTTAATTTGTCTTTCTTAGTATGCTTCGAAGAAACTAAAGAATTTTATCTTTACAACTGTATATTACTATTTTAAAATATGTAAAATAAAATGCATGCCATATGCTGCGAAGTCTTGTCAATGCCCCCATCACCAAGTCAGCTAGTTCTTCTCAGGTCCCCGCTAGGCCATCTATGTCATCCACGAAGCGCAAGTTAGTATTTCTTCTTCCTCAAGTGCTAACAGTAACTTCATAGCCCTTGAGAGCATCTTCCATTATCCTTTCAAGAAAGATATTGAAGAATGTTGCTGAAAGTATGCAGCTTTGTCTTACTTCAACTGTGGATTTGAACCAGTCCCCAATATTATTCTTGGTGTTGGAGATACTTTTCACAGAGTATTCTGAGGTTTAGGATTTGCTATTTTGTGCTGCAACCTTGTCTAAAACTCGCATGTTCTTCTGAAATGATGTTGTCTACTATCGGTTTTAGCCAGTTTAATATAATTTTTAACACTACTATGCTGTATTCCATTCAGTCTTCCTTAGTAGGACATTGGCTTAGAAATGTAGATTTTGTCACAAGAAATCCTGTTGTTTATTTAGTGATGTTTCTCATTCATGTATAGTTCAACATACATATCTTTCTAATCAGCAAACAGCTGACCTTTACATCCTCTGCCCTATAGACCACAAGGTCTGAAATGGGAACTTTTTCTAAATAAGAAAACTCTCTTTGCTTAACACAGAATTAGGCAATCTATAGACTTCCTAGGCAAAGTAGTAAATGAAGAATCATTTTGTACTGTGCCCTAACACCCCCCCCCCGACATTCTATAGAATGCCTGCATTTTGCATTTTACAGGTAACTTATACATATATTTAACCATTTATAGTATGTCTGGTTAGTTAAGGTACTGGTGCGTCGTGTTAATAGTGCGAATGGTGTGGTCTTATTCCACATACTGTTTTTTTTTGTTTCTCTTTATTATCAGGTTTATACTAGATGAATGTTTAGTAGGCTAAATATTTGAATAGAAAGTAAGACATTATAGTTTAGTACATTACTTGGTGAATAAAATGGGCTCGATTTGTAAAGGAAATAAAAACACCGCATTCATTCTATAAATATCTGAACATAGAATATCTCCGCATGTCGCCATACAATCCCCCAAAATAATGAGCAGATAGTGGAATGTAAGTTTGACTATGTAAAAAAATAAATATAGATATGCGTAGTTAAAATTAGATTTTAATTAAAAGGTCACACGAAGAAGACCTACTTCTGGTAGTTTTAGTCTAGGTCTTATCTCTTATCGCGAGACAATACATTGTTATACTTCATTTGACTTAATGAAAGTGTATAAAGGTTTAAAATATGAGCCAACTTTTTAATTAGGTTATCTCTTTAGTTCTGTGACCTCTGTTGAACAAAATTTCATTAAAGTCATTTGAAGATTGTATTTTGTCAAGGAAACATTAATATTGAAGAAAATGAGACTGTTCCTATTTCTTTGTCTTCTGGTATTCCTTGCTTATGTAGCAGTCATCGAAGGTAAGGAGTTCTTTTCTCTAGGCAAGTAATTTTCTTTAGTGGCGGATGGGGGTATTAAATAAATTCTCAATGAAAATTAAAAAAATAAATAAATAAAATAAATACATGTAAAGTCAAATAGCAAAACAAGTTGAACAAAGCTACATGTCGAAGTGCCAAAAGGTAAACGTCAGCCCATTTGAAATTCTGCAATCCCAACTAAACAAACTTTAAAATTTAGCTATTGAAACAAGTCCGCCTAATCATTCACTCTCAAAGCCTCTAATTGTAATTAGTGTGAATGACCTTGGATAAGCATTCCCAGTTTTAAGCATTAATTTAGTATACTAAATGGCTTTAAATGTATATAGCTTACCAATAAATCACTATGGCTGTACATTAGAATCACATGTAGGCTAGGGAATGAATCGGGGGCATGTGGCAATGACCAATGATATTGTAAATAAAACAAAACTTATGACCCAAACAAAAAAAGATGGAAGAATCATGAAATATTAAATTAAAGTTATGTATATATATATATATTGTTTAGTGATATTCAAGAAATATAAAAAGTGAAGAAAACGGTTTTGTTAAGTGTTAATCTATCAATTCTTTGTTTTGTTTCTTTTGGTTGTGAAAGACATTACTAAGGTACCTAAGTTGCAGCTAACTGAACTCTGTTTTTTAATTACGCAAACTTTTACCTTTTTTCGCAAAATTTACTAATGAACAAAGAATTCATCATAAAAAGTTATAATTGCCGCTTTATTGTAGTAAAATGTATTGACCAAACGAGCCTCATTATATAATTGTATAATTAGTAATATATGATCTACATAATTGTGTATTAACCCATGGCTACGAATATTTTTTATCTAGGCTTACCCTTATCAAACATTCTATGTCAGCCAGTCTTGTGCTTCGTTGATCCTTGCATGGTGGCTAATTGTCCAGGCACTTGTGTTCAGTAAGTATTTATTCCCTAGAGTGCACATAAAAATATGAAGTTGGTAACAGTTTGTCTTTAAGACAAATAAATAAAGCTAATCCTCATTTCGACGTTCGTCTTAAAATCAACGCTTTATTTTTTAACCTATACATACATTATCATTACATTTGACTACAACAAAGCCTTGTATGTATTCCTAAGTGTATGTTTACACTAAAATATCATAAATTCAGAATGAACCAAGTTAGATAATTTATTAGTTACAATTTATGACACTACATCACATCAGTTTTCCATTGACCTGGCAGTAAATTTAGGATTGTTCTATCCTTCCATATAAGATTTTCTAAAATGAAAAAAATTATAATAATTACAATTTAAAAAACAAATAAAATAAATCCAAGTGTGATTTCAAAATGTCACCAAAATCACTTTATAGTTTTACTTCTTTTCCTTTTTTTACCTTGACCATTTTTTTTTTCTTTTTAAAGACTTTTAATATTTGTATTTTGAATATTTCAAATTCCCCCTCAACTGAGACTGCATAATGTAAGGCCTAAGTATATATTTAATGTTTTTTTTTAAAGTCTAATAACGAATTTCTTTCAACAGAACCTGTGCATGTGGACATACCTGTCTGTAAAAGAAAGAGCAGTTGGTGGAGTTTCTAAGCAACAGTTCAAATGCCAAATATACTAAACAAAACTTTATTTTATTGAGAAAAATAACATGCTCAATTATTTTGTAATTTTTGTCTTGTTTTTTGTTTCATGTTTTATTGTCAGAATTTGTTTTTCAAATGTGCGTTTTTTTTGTTTATACTCTAATTCATAGGATTAAATTGATTGAATTAGAAGAATTAAATAACTAATGCTCTGCGCATAAAAATCACTTCTTTTTTAGAACCACTTATATCGTTGATTATGAAAGGTACAAGCTCGCCACTTAATATAAGACATTTTAATGTCTTGTCTTTTCACTGACCTGATTCTACAACAGTACAAGTGTTTTCCTTGTGTCATTATTATTTATTCTATTATTATATTTGGGGTGTATATATATACAGGTAGTCATCGACTTACGACGGTGTTCAGTTAACAAGAATGAAACTGCGAAAGAGTTAAATGAAAAGCACGGAACCAAACGAATGTACAAAGAAAATTACATCGGATATGGTTTCATATCTTCAGGACCTGAAGACTGCAATTCTGTCTGATCTGCAATGAGGCGCTTGTTCCAAGCCAATTGAAGAGACATTAGGAAACCAAACATCCAGCTGTAAAAGTGTGACTGAAAGAATACTTGGAAAACATCAGGGCTCAACAAAATAAACAAGCTAAGTGTCTCTGTCGTGGTCTCTTCAAGTTGATGAATCCACTGACGTTAGTTTCAAAGCCCAGCTGCTAGCTTTTATTTGGTTCATAAAGGATGAAACATGTGTCAACTAATTCTTATTTTGCAAAGACTTACAAACTACAACCAAAGGCAAAGATATTTTCAAAGTGGCGAACGAAAATATTTTCAAACTACAGTGAAAACATTGTGTCAGCGTTTGCACCGATGGCTCTCCTTCCATCTCGAAAGGAGTCTTCGACTGCTTTCCTTCTTGCAATGAATATGCTTCAAATAAAGAAATAACCCCCGATATTCTAGACACTTTTGATACACCTGCAGTCAGCATTGCAGTATTACTTTCCAACAAATGGAAGAATGAGTATGGATGGGTCAGCTATCCATTTGGAAACATTGGAGCTACAGCTCTTTCAACTGAAGAAGAAGAGTAGCTCATTGGATTTAAAAAACGATGCAGTTCTTATGTCACGTTTTGCATAGAAAAGCCTGGATGTGTTTTTGATTTCAATCAACAAGTTATTTGCTGCAATCAGTTTAAAAGCAATCAAAATAGTTCTTCCATTTGCATTTTCGTGGTTTGGTGAGATAGCATTTTCAGCACTGACTGAAATCAAGTCTAAGAAAAGAGAGAGACTTTTTACAATAGATTATTAAATGCGAGTTTGTTTGTCTACTTTTGAGGCTCGATTAGATTGCATTTGCTCTCAAAAACAGGCACACCCTTCACATTAAATGTAATACTTAAAACAGGTAAAATATTTTTTAAATTATAAAACAACTGTCGCTCTACGTGGTGTGCCGCGAAATTTTTGTTGTTTTTTTTTATTGTGCCGGCAGACAAAAAAGACAGAAACACTGAACTAAGTTGTAATGACCTGCCAATTTCTGTTGGTGTTTCCCCCTTATCAGATCGCCTTATGATGTCCATGGTGGTGGCCTTCCTTTTCTTTTCTTTGCTGCATCCTTTTCTTTAGGTTCAGATGAGTCTAGCTTACGTTTGGGAGCCTTAATGTAGGGTCCTATGGCATGCAGGAGACTAGCTTTCCTCTTGTTACGGTACAGTGTACAGTCCTGGACTACACTACTGTATAAATGTATGCCTCCGCCACTGCACGTATTCGACATACGTCGCAAAACCGCGTAAATCGGACTGAGCCGTCGTAAACAGCGTCGTAACCATGAAACGACGTAAGTCGAGACCGTCGTAACCCGAGGACTACCTGTATATATTACATGAGATACAAAATGTGATAAATCTAAAGATTACAAATATTTAATATGACCTGCATTATTAAAGACAGATAATGAACGCACCGCTAATTATAACGTATTTGGCTAGGTAAATATTACAACAACGAAATAGAATAGTCCATTGAAAACTACTAGACCTTCTAGATCAGTGGTTCCCAAACTTTTTTGTCTCGTAGACCCCTTGCCATATTTTCCGTTTTTCAGTAGACCCCCTGCTTCAGTTATAGTTCATTTTTGAAAATTCATTAACTTCAAATATTACGTTTTTTATATCTAATGTATAATCAGTAAGTCGAATAGTCAGACAGTCATTTAAAATTCAAGTTATATCTTTTTATTTTAAAAAATTCAAACATAAACCAAAATAATAGTTCCTATGTATTACATACAATCATCAAACACACTAGAAACGTTTTGTTTTTAAAGGTTTGCAACCCTACCATCAGTTGCTACTAAGATTATGTTTCATTTAAGGATTTGATCAATGAAATAGTCCTTCTAAACATTGTGTTAAGAATCATTGATCATTTAAAAAGTTTTCGCCAAGAACTTTTTTTTTATGTGGCTTTATGCCTATAAAATGCTACATATTACCAGACAAGATTGACTCAGCCATCTTATAGAGAAATATGTAATTTGGAGAAATATGTTGTTTGAAGAAAGAAAACCTTGACAACAAGAATTTAGTGAACTTTCTTCTAAAAATTAATTTCTATGAAAACCATTGAGTCGAATTTTTCTAAAGAAGCAAACACAAATGAAGGAGCTGGAATACTCAAAGAATGACTAAATTGAGAAAAACTAATAATTAGTTGTTATAAATCACGTCCATTGCCAATGGTGATCTCTCTGATAGCTACAGAGCAGAAAGAGAAGCAACGGAGCTAGCAGCTATTACGCCAGCAAATCACCCAAGTACTCCAAATAAAATTTCTTCCTGACCGATGCAAAAACAGACCAAATTAAAAAACAGACCAAATTAAAAAACAGACCAAATTAAAAAAACAGACCAAATTAAAACACAGACCAAATTAAAAAACAGACCAAATTAAAAAAAACAGACCAAATTAAAAAAACAGACCAAATTAAAAAACAGACCAAATTAAAAAACAGACCAAATTAAAAAACAGACCAAATTAAAAAACAGACCAAATTAAAAAAACAGACCAAATTAAAAAAACAGACCAAATTAAAAAACAGACCAAATTAAAAACAGAACAAAACTCAAATTCCTTAAATGTGAAACGACTCAGCACATATTTAACAAGAAGAAAATGAGATAACTGGCACACTCGCCAAGTGTGAGAGAACAAATACAAATGAAGAAACTAATAGTGAATAAAGAAAAAAGGAGAAATGGACAAGAAAGGCGAAGCCTATTATAAACTATCATGATACGAACAAGGATCAATTTTTCACATAAGAACCAGGCACAACAGAATAAGACAACACATGTTCTTGAAGCTGAAAATTAGAACCAGTGAAATTTGCCATTGAGGAGTGTCACCAGAGAATGCTGACTCTGTACATCAAAACTGCATTCTTCAACAAAAGACCCAAACAAGACAAAGGCCCCAAAAACACCATCATAGAAGAGAAACTATATAGAGAGCTGTCTGATCTGGAAAACATTGTGCAGTTCATCTCATATTCATATACTGGTCTACTGGCCTAGAGATTATCTGAACCCTCAAAAATTATTATAACTACGAAGAAGCCTTTACTGTTATAACTCATCTTACTATATGATGCCGATAGAGATTTTTTGGATCTATTCTGAACTTTATCTCTGAGTATTCGGAAGTTTTTCAAATCTTTATCTTTTATCAGGGTGGCATCGTATCAAATGATCCTCCAGCTTCATTGGTTTTATAGCGTCATAACAAAGCACATAAGCACTCGCTTATTTGAGATGGAAAGAATAAGGTCCTATTTCAAATACTCAACGCTGTTGAATAGAGTTAATAAATTAAATACAACAATTATTCATTCGTGCATTTAGTAATAAATGAGTGTATAAAATAACTGCATTAACGGTATATGAAAATTCAAGTTGAATTTGATGAAATTTGATTCATTATCGTACCGTGCCTTGTCATAGACCCCTATTTGCTTTTTCACTTTCGTAGACCCCTTGGAAGTCTCCGTAGACCCTGGGGGTCTATATAGACTATAGACCACTTTGGGAATCACAGCTCTAGATTATTAAGTATAAATTTAATCCTTTTTTTAAATTCACTTTTCAAAAGATACATTGCATTAAAAAACAACAACTAATTTTGTGGTATCACAACTACAATTTAAGAACTTTGTTCAGAATTGCTCATAGTTCTCGTTTTCCTTAGCTTGTCCCTTTTCCTGCCCTAGACATACAATCCACAAGGGTTTATATCTCACACAAGGTGCATGATCTTTGGAGTTTTAAAGGTCAATGTTTTTAGCTATTTACAGTATTTTATGGTACAATATTGAAACTTGTGCAGTGATACAATTCAATTAATTGTAACCACATTGTCACCTTGTGATGTATTGAAACTTGTGCAGTGATACAATTCAATTAATTGTAACCACATTGTCACCTTGTGATGGTCTGTAAACGTTACATAAACGTAAGGGTTGACAAAGATACATAGTTGTTTTTGTAACCAGCACCATCACAATCTGTAGGAGAAACATTTCAACAAAATCATTTCAAAGCTCAATGTAATAAATGGCGGCAACATGACGGCGACTGACTTCAACGACAGTATTTCAGAAATAATTTATGAAAAAATTGTAGGCGAATCAAAATCAAAGTATTACATGTAACACAAAACAAATATAAAATAATCTTATTATGTTTCCCAAGCTTATAGCCACTCATTCTGTCCGTCTATCTGGTGAAAAGTTACAACATATTATTTCTCCAACACACATTCTCAAATCCGGTTGAAACTTTGCACGATTATTCAGTGGCATAGACAGGAAATCAATATCAATAAATCAATAAAAAGAGATAACCGATCGGTCAATTAACCACTGGTAATTTTTGTTTTGCCACCGCCAATGGATATTTATCATTCAGTATTAAAAGATAAGGCTAAATATGTAGGGTTAGGTTCCGTTCCAATACAAATTTTCACATTATTTCTCCCAGACCAATTCTCGGATCCAGTTGGAATTGAGAATAATAATTTATTGTACCTAACAAACTCTCTGTAGCAACTTAGTACCTTTGTTAGGGAGAGGCTAAAAAAATATCATAATTGTCACTTACAAAGACCGAATCACGAATGAAGAGATTAGAAACAGGATGAATACAGCAATTGGGCAACACGATGGCCGGCTAACTACAGTAAAAAAACGATGACTCAAACAATATAGCCACAAAACAATGTCTCAGGACTCGCAAAGACTTTTCTCCAGGGAACAGTACTAGAAAGAAGAGGTAGAGTAAGAGATGGGAAGACAACATGATAGAATTGACAGGCCTGTCATGAATGAAATTCTAAGGCAACGGACAGAGACGAATTGAGAAATACGATTGACAGATCCTGTGTGGTGCCCCAAATAACTAAGGATAGATGAAGGTCAACAAAACATGAATTTTAAAAATTAAGCGATGATTCAATTAATTATTGTTAAATAATTAATAATAATATTTAAAAATGTTTCTATATAGCGCAAAGTTCCTGCTTATAGCATGCTCAAAGAGCTATTAGTGAAGCAAGGGAGAGAAGGTCTCCATTCTGTCTTTAGGCGCTCAATAAACACAACTCTGTTTGAGTCGAGTGTCAAACCTCCAGCCCCTTTTGATAGATAGCCAAGCCCAAGCCCAAGTGTACTTAGCGTCTCTGCCTAACATACCAAATAAAAGTAATAACTTCTACATTACTGAAATATATAGTTTTAAGTGTGGAGTTCTTCACCTAGATAATTTTTGTTACTAATGTGACTTTCATATTTTGCTTTTCTTAATCTATACTTTCTACTCCTGCATTTACATATTTAAAGTTTGTCTTTGTTATATTATTTTATAAACTAAAAAAAAATTAAAACATATTTTTTCTTCAAACATATATTTATCGCTTGCTAACAAAATTAACTTTTCCTTTTAAAAACTTTTTTTTTTGTATTGTATGCGCAAATATAAAGGAAGGCGTCAAGATAGTTCAGCTCAAGGTGAATATCGTATTCTGTGATATCTCCGTACATTCATGCTGATAATTGTTATTTGGTCAGCACTTAGTAACATATACATCTTCTGTTTTCCTCCCAGTCAATAAATATTTTTAAAAAAATGTAAAAAGCTTATCGGGGAGTGTTTGATTGTTTGCTTGAATATGTTTTTATTGTTGTATATAATTGTGTGTGTGTGTGGTTGTGTTGATGTTATTTCTTTAATTGTGATTAGAAGTTTCTAGTTACTGGTCTTTCATTTTTGTGACATTCTCTTATCTTCTCTTCTTATCAGTCAGTCACATTTAATTGACCTTTCATTTCAAGACTTGACTGTGTCTAGAGAAACATTTTAACAATGAAGTTTTTGGTTGTTTTTTGTCTCTTGACATTTATTGCAACTCTATCACTGACTGAAGGTAGGTTTGTTTTCCATCATAGGTAATATGTCTGATGTTAAATAAAACTTTACTATCAATCAGACATGTTCCATTTGTTTCTTGTATCATCTCAGGTCTTCCAATGTTGATTAACAGTCTTTGTATTGGACAGTCCACTTGTTTCGTCAGCCCATGCATGTATGCTAATTGTCCAGGTGGATGCGTTGAGTAAGTCATTACATATTCACATGCCACTATCAGTGGAATTTATGAGGAAAAATGCTTACTGTAAAGTGTCTCTATATGTAAATCTTGGACTGAGTTTTTATAATTTACTTTCATTGAGTCAGTCAGTACGTTTATTTAAAAGGAGACACCAATCATCGCTTGTAATCATTTCTTAGTTCAAGACCGTGTTGAGGATATGTTCCGTTAAATCGTATTTAAATTTGTATTAACTTCTAAAAGATCTCTACTTTTAAGTGAATCAAAAGATTTTCAAAGTATAATTTAAGTCTGCAGTACTAAATAGTACGTTTGTATTTTGCTGTAACTGAAAGACTTATTTAATCAATAAAAGAATAAAAAGACAGTACAGATATAACTATGCAATACATTTTTACCAAAAAATATTAAAGATGGCAATCCAATGATCGTAGAATTTCTACATATAGTGTCCAAATTTGTTAATTGGTCAAAATACCTTTCTTTAAAAAAAAGGTTTTTGTCATACCAGTAGTAAATGATTTGAGAGTATCTATTTAATCAAAGATTTGTATGCAAAAGAAAACAACAACAGACTTATAGTGTCTCCATGTAAACAAGAGCACTAGTTCATTATATACATTCTATTAAGTGATTCTTTTTCTTTTATTTCAGAACATGCAACTGTGGCCATACCTGCACTTTATAAAATTTAAAGAAACTGCTATGGCTTTTGTTATGATAAGAATATACAATTTTAATTAAAAAAAAAAAAAAAAAAAAAAAAAAAATTACTGTTTAAATTTTAGTTTTATATTAACTTTCTGTTGTATGTTTCGTGTTTATTAATAAAATTACATTACGGAGTTGTGCAGGAGAAAAATTTTAGTTTAGAAAAGAAACTTAGTCTAAGGCGTACATACATGAAAGACATTATCTTAGCTATATGCAACATGTAGCATAGTCTTAGGTTTACTGGGACATGCAATCTAGTCTATGGTACAATTTCGCTAAAGAGAAGTTTAAGGAGAAGAGGATCATTCTCAAGAAGAAAGTCTAGTCTTTTAATATCAATTATGAGTAATTTATTTTCAAGACCATTCTCAAGTCTTGAACAACTTGTGTAAAATATTTATTGAGTGCCATTTCCTAGACTTTGTTCTGTGATTTAATAATTTTTCCCAACCTACCAATAATTTCCAATCCACTTTGTTGAATGCTTTAAAATCTAAGCGTCACAGGTTGTAGTCACATTTTATATTATTGACCATGAGTTTATTAAGTATTCATTAGCTCCACTCTACATAATTTGATTAAATTGTAGAAAAGTAATCTATTACCAGTACCATAAGGAAATGTGGTTGCTGAATGGTAAATTACATGGTGTGACAAGTAGGTTAAAGATGGTGGCCGTTAAGGTGTCTAGGGGGTTTTAAGAATTTTAGAACCTATCTTGCACATAAGCTTTACAGGCACAGCGTTATGAATGCAGGCAACAAATGCTATTAAGTACAGTTTATTTACATAGAGAAAATAAGTAAAGATAAAATACTGTACAGCGTTAGGATGGGGCCTAACTATTTACATAAAAATGAAACTATCATCATAAGATATGAGAACCAAGTGGTCTGAGTGTCATTAGGCTGGTTGCTTATCTTTAAGTCCTATGCTGCTTTGAGGAGACTGGTATGGCTTATGCTAATATAAAATATATTACGTCATTGTTTATTGTTTATGTTTTTGAGTGAACGTAAAAGATAGAGCGGAAATAAAGAGTTCTCTATATGTCTACCTTAATGAAGACAGTCTCGTTATATTATTTATTGTTAAATTGTAAAGTCTACAGTAGTTTATTAATCTGTGACAACAGAACATGGTGTCAGAAGGGTCAGATATTGTGATCTGGTGTCAGAAGGGTCAGATCTTGTGATCTGGTGTCAGAAGGGTCAGATCTTGTGATCTGGTGTCAGGTCTTGTGACAGATCTGGAAGGTATTCGTTTCTAAATTGCTTTTAAGTACATTGTATTTGTACCAAGTGGCTGTGGTATCATATCACTAGACTAGTTCATATTCAACGTTATTAAATTGTTTTGGATCTAGATCTAGACATAGAATCTAGAATCTGTAATGGAATTATTCGATCCTCCTAAACCGTTGTCACTAGACGGCAATCTGTCTGAAAGATGGAAAAAATGGAGACAAAGTTTTGAACTGTTTATGGTCGCCACTGAAAAGGATACGAAGCCTGAACCAGTGAAGAAAGCTTTACTGCTACACCTGATCGGTGAACCCGCTCGAGACATCTACAATACTTTTGAAGTAATTGAAGATGAGACTGTAGACAAACTCATTGAAAGGTTTCAGAATCATTTTATGCCTAAGTCCAACACTGTTTATGACAGATTTAAATTCTTTACAAGAAGTCAGAAGGACGGTGAAACGTTTGAACAGTACTATACAGATTTAAAGAATTTGTTCAAAGAATGTAAGTTTGACAACCTTCGTGAGGAACTCATAAGAGATCGATTAGTATGTGGCATACAGTCGGATCGAGTGAGAGAGAGACTTCTGAGAGACGTAGACTTAACTTTAGAGAAAGCAGCAAGCATCATTCGTGCTGACGAGCATACACAGAACCAAATGATGGATATGAAAGTGGATATGAAAGGACTACAAATAGATGCTGCTAGTAAAGAAAAGAGGTCAGAAGACAGAATGCCAGTTAAAAACTCACACGAGAGTATGGCAAGGAACCATGGAACAAGTACCATTAAAGATTGCAGATCTTGTGGTAGATCGCATGGAAAACACAATTGCCCAGCATTCGGACAGACATGCCGAAAATGTAAAAAGAGAAATCATTTCGCTGCAAAATGTCGTTCGAAATATTTCAAGGCTGTTGATTTACTGGAAGATGAAAGTCAAGCAAGCCAAGCAAATGAGTTATGGTTTGAGGCAATTGGAACTGACAACAATGTCAGAGTTTGGATGGTTGATGTCAATATTATGGGAAAGATAGTCAAAATGAAGATTGACACAGGAGCACAAGCTAATGTGGTATCAGAGTCAACGTGGAACACTTTAGAAACTGAAAGTCAGTTAAAACAGTCAAATACTACCCTACGAGCATTAGGGGACGAAGCACTAGAACTGAAGAAAGTTGCATCGGTCACATTTAAAGTCGACGATGTGGAAGTTAAAGATGATCTATACGTGATCAAGAAAAGTATAAATCCTATACTAGGACTGAAGACATCTATTGCTTTAAAACTAATTGAAGCAAAGAGAAATGTCGAGGTACATGATGTCAAGCAACAGAATGAAGTTCCACAAGTGTTGATGAAAAATATAAGCAAGTATTCGAAGGACTTGGTACATACAAAATGAAGTATCACATTAAACTAACGGCAGATGCAAAACCAGTTATTCAATGTGCGCGCAGAGTTGCACCATCATTGTATGAAGAATTGAAAAAGAAACTCACACAAATGCAACAAGATGGAGTGATTACAGAAGTTGATGAACCAACAGAATGGGTTCATAACTTGGTTATAGCAAAGAAGAAAGAAAATTCTTTAAGGTTGTGTTTAGATCCCCGAGAACTGAACAAATATATAATGAGAGAACATTTCACTATACCAACATTTGATCAAATCAATAGTTCACTGGGAGCAGCAAAAGTGTTTAGTATACTTGATCAAAAGGATGCATATTGGCAAGTTGAGTTAGATGAGCCAAGCTCTTATTTATGTACATTCAATACTCCGTTTGGAAGATACAGATTTTTGAGAATGCCTTTTGGTATATCCTCAGCAAGTGAAGTACTACAGAAACGTGCTTATCAAGTATTCGGAGACATCCCAGGTGTACATATCATGTCAGATGACATGCTGTTTGCAGCAAAAGATGAACAAGAACATGATCAAATTTTTGAAAATGTTCTGGAAAGAGCTAGAAAGAACAATGTTAAGTTCAACAAGAACAAGATACAATATAAACTTTCTGGTGTTAATTATCTCGGAAGACAAATTGGAGCAGATGGTATTCGTCCAGATCCAGCTAAAATCAAAGCAATAATGGAGATGCCAGCACCAACAGATCGCACGGGAATTCAAAGACTGCTAGGGATGCTGAACTTTCTGTTAAGTTTCATTCCAAACATGTCAACAATCACAAGTCCGTTGCGTGAATTGCTAAAGAAAGATGTATTGTGGCAGTGGAATGCAGAGCAAGAAAATGCTTTCCAGCTAATAAAGAAAACTCTTAGTGAAGCTCCGGTTTTACAGCTGTTTAACCCTGAAAAACCAGTTACTATTCAGTGTGACGCTTCTTCTAAAGGGTTGGGAGCATGTTTAATGCAAGAAGACAAACCAGTTGCGTATACGTCAAGATCATTGACAGAAACAGAGTGCAGGTATGCACAGATAGAAAAGGAAATGTTAGCTATAGTGTTTGCGGCTGAACATTTTCACCACTATATTTTTGGACGAACTGTGACTGTACAATCAGATCACAAACCTTTGCAAACTATTGTGATGAAGCCTTTACACAAGATTTCACCAAGACTTCAGTTGATGATGTTAAGACTATTGAGATATCAACTAACAGTAACTTACACTCCAGGTTCAAAGATGCAAATAGCTGATACGTTATCGCGTGCGTACATCAGTGGTCAAGAACAATCAAATTCAGATGATGACATGGTTATGAGGATTCATAGCGCAACAGCACAGTTTCCGGGAAGTGATCAGAAGATTATTGAAATTAGACGGAAAACCGAAACTGATGCTAAATTGAAAATATTAATTAATTATGTCAGAGAAGGTTGGCCAAAGTTGAAAGCTCAAGTGCATGAAACAGTAAAGGTGTACTGGTCATTTAAAGACAGTATTCACGAAGAAAATGGAATATTGTTTTACGAGAACAGAATCATAATTCCTTCAAGCATGAGAAATGAAATTCTCGACAAGTTGCACACAGGTCATTTTGGTCTTGAGAAAACCAGGTCGAAGGCAAGACAGAGTGTGTTTTGGCCAGGACTGTCTAAAGATATTTTTTCAACCATAATGAAATGTTCAACCTGTGCAACGTTTAAAAGAAACAATGTGAAGGAAAAATTGCTACCTCATGCTGTACCAGACAGACCATGGAAAAAGGTTGCGACAGATTTGTTTGAATGGCGAAACAATGATTATTTGCTAGTTGTGGACTATTTCTCAAAATACCCTGAAATAAAACGACTGGAGAACAAAACAGCAGAATGTGTTATCAGGGCACTGAAAGGAATTTTCGCTAGACATGGCATACCAGAAGAAATAGTGAGCGACAATATGCCATTCAACAGTTATCAATATAGAGAGTTTGCTTCTGATTGGAATTTCAAGATAACTACATCAAGTCCCAGGTACCCTCAATCAAATGGTCAAAGTGAGGTGTATGTTGGTATCGTAAAGCAGATATTCAACAAAGCATACAAAAGTGGGAAAGATCCATA